>UESW01003370.1:0-70859 GCA_900491605.1 Calamus simplicifolius
ATTACTACAGGAAGGAAGTTTGACTTTGATTTGTTTGAAGAGAGGGATTGCTTGTAGGGTCACAGTTAAAGGAAATGGGATTTGAAAAGATATGCTCCTTAGACTGTCCTACATACCCAGCATTAGTTAAAGAGTTTTATAGAAATTTGACTAGAGGGACAATGGATTGGTCAGCACTGTTAGAGGAGTTGGTTTGAATGTCACTGCCATCATTCTCTAAATTATTGGACTTACCCCTATCAGGACCTTCCACTTTTGACCCAGAGGATAGGTCACCTGCCCTCACAAGATTATTGAATAGAAATTTTGAGGGATTTGAAGAAGTTTTGCCAATCAGCTGCCACTGGACTTGAGATTGCTTCATAACATCTGCAGCAGGATTCTTTTCCCTAAGACAGGCCGTTTTGACTACTTGTCTGAGAGATATCTTTGTTATGGATGCTGTAGTTTCAGGCAAGCCAATCAACTTACCCATTATGATATTATGGTATATAGCTGATTGTGGGAGTAAGAGGAAATCCTGTCTTCCCTACGGCATGATCTTGACACAATTATTCAGAAGCCAAGGAATTGAAATTAGTGATAGTGAGCCCAGGAGAAATTTGAGACATACTGACTACTATTCATTGGCCACTATTCACCGCATGGGCTTCAAGAAAGTTAATGGTAGTTGGATAAGAAAAGGTCAAGAAGATGTTAGAGCTGAGGAGGACAGAGTTGAAGACATTAGAGCTGAGGTCGAGGTTGGACCTTCTGTTGCTGGACCGTCTGAGGCAGGACCTAGCATGCATTATTCTCCTCCACCTCAGACTTCATCTTCTTCTGTGAGATTTTCAGATGAGCAGTTATGTCACTTAGAGCTATATTTGCAGAATTTGATAATCAAAGGAAAGATGAAATTGGTCAATTGAGAGAAGATATTAGAGAATTAAAGGAAGACATCATTTCAAGACTTGACTTACTTTCATTTTCTGTTGGTACCCATGTGGATTCACTCAATGCTGAGCTTAAGAAGATATTTGAAAGACTTCAAGGGATAGCTGATGGATCCAATGTGTATCTTGATAGAACCAATCAGTTAAGAAGAGATATTGATGCTGCAGTTGATCAGATACAAGTAACTATGAATGACTTTAACAAATCACAAAAGGATGATATCATGGAAGTAATTGGACACTTAAAGAGTATAGTTTTCAAGTGTGTCAAATGATTTGATACTTATCATAGTTTGTATTTCTAGATTCCTTACTAGATTGTATCTAGGAAGTTTTGCTTTAATATGACTGTATTTGAACTTGATGAATTTAAGATTGCGTTACATTTTGATGTAATTTGATGTACTTTTGAAGTAATGAGAAAAGTTATGTTCATTTCAATTATGAGTACCTTTGAATATCCTTGAATGCTTATGTTTAATTTGATATAATTTTGAATATCTCAATACTCAATTGATAACTTAGATGCTGAATGAATTCGAATAAATTTAATCAAATTGATGCTCTGATGCATCTCAACCTTTTTGTTGATTACAAAAAAGGGGAGAGATTTATACGATTTAATCGTATATGCATCATCATATTAAGAGGAAGAGATTTTTTTAAACCTTATATGCTTTTAATTGCCCTAATTAAATAAGGGGGAGAGAATTAAATAAGAAAAAGAAAATATATTTCATATAAGGGGAAGAGATAATTTGAATTTCATAAAGAAAAAGGTTTATTTGCTTAAGTTTTTGAATTTAAAAATTTTGAATGAATTATAAAATTGAGGTTCATAGGGGGAGCTACCTCATTGAGGGGGAGCCTTTCCATGAACACAAAAGTTAATTTTGGTATCATAAATTTTTTAATTTTATAATGCATATACTCAATGTTTTTGTCATCATCAAAAAGGGGAGATTGTTGAGAAATTATTGAAACATAATTGCCCCAACTCTATTGATTTTGATGATTTCCAAAAGCCATGAATATATTAATAGAAACAATGAATTATTTATCAAATACCATGAGTTTATTTAAAATGAAAAATAAACTACCAATGTTTACATTCAATGAGTTCTTGAATCAAAAACAAAAAGAATTTTTATACTTGAGTTTATACTTGAGATTTCAAAAAGAATTCTAATACTACTCATTTGATGATCAAATCAATTCTATTCAAGTCACATTTATATTTAAATTTATTTGGGACAAGTTTTAAAGTCTATCAGAACATTTTTCTGATTTTGTATCGCTCCCGAGCCGACTCAAGGGTTTCCGAGTCGACTCCCCAAATATCTATTTTTCAATGTTGTCCTGAGTCGACACTTGAGTTTTCAAGAGTCGACCCCTGAACCTTCGCGAGCCGACTCGACTCAGACGGCAGAAAGGCTCATTTTTGAGCACTTTCTCGAGTCGACTCCCCGCATATCTCGAGTCGACCCCTGAAAGTTAGGTGTTTCTAAAATCGACTGTTCGAGCCGACTCACGCAGTGCTCAAGCCGACTCCACGAATCTGGACGCGATTTTTTCTGGATGCCACATCATCTCCAACGGTAAGATTTTAAATAACGGCTATTTTTCCATGTCTCTAACGGATATATTCTTGCAGAATCTATAAATAGAGGACTCTTTTCAAATCAAAAGGGAATAGAGATATCAAAAAGAGAGAAAAGAATATCTTTCAAAAAGAGGGAAAAACAGAGGTTTATTGGAAAAATCTTCTAGTTCAAAGTAGAGTGATTCAAAAGGAGTGAAATCAAAGAGGAAGTTTCGTCTGCTCCAGATCATCAATCCACAAGAGTCAAAAGAAAATCCAAAGCTTTTCAAAAATCAAATCGAAGGATTTTCAACATTCAACAAAAGGAGAAAAAGCTTCATCTCAACTCCAAAGGTTTCAAACGGTCAAGAATCTTGCTGAGGCCTGATTCAATACTTCAAGAGGAGTTAAAGAGGAGAAGGAAGAAAGCCAAAGCCACAACCATCTGCAATCTTATCAGGCTTTTCTAATCCTTTTATACTTTATTTGTATATTTGCTTAAGGGGAGCGTTTCTATATTTAAACTCTGTTATTTTGGCTTGAATCAGTGGAGGTCATTATACCTCGTTGCAAGCCGAAGTGCTTGTGTTGGGTTAGTTGTGAGCCCGTGAAAAACAATGTGTAGGGTTTTGTGCTGGTGAGCCCATGTAAAACCGGCTGGGTTCGTTGTGATCCCGGGAAAACAACAAGTTTGAGTTGTGAACTTGTAAAACAACTCAGCTGTAATCGAAGAGATTATAGTGTGGACCCAAGTGAATCTTGGGAGTGGACGTAGGTGTTGGTTACACCGAACCACTATAAAATTATCTTGTGTTTGCCGTGCTATATTTTCTCTCTCTCTATCTCTCTTTATTATTTGCTTGTGTATTGATTAAAGTTAGCCTCTCACTTGCACATTTTGCTAACTAATCAACTAAAGTTAAAAAGACTTAAATTTTTAAGAACCCAATTCACCCCCCCCCCTCTTGGGTTGCCATCTGGGCCAACACCCTCTCTCTGACCTCTTCCACTAGGTCAAGGTTGGTAGAGCTGCTCGTTGCTGGTTTCCTCTAAGTAACTCTCCACCCGCAATGATGGGAGGCCAACTTCCACAGGGATAACGGCCTCCGTACCAAAAGCCATTCGAAAGGGGTTTCGCCCGTTGGGATCCTCGGGGTAGTGCGGTAGGCCCATAAGACATGATGCAGCTCATCCGCCCACCTGCCTCGGGCTCTGGAGAGGCGAGCTTTGATTCCCTGGAGGAGGGTCCTGTTGGTCACCTCGGCCGCTCCGTTGGCTTGTGGGTGCCCGACCGAAGTAAGGTGGTGACGAATTCCGTGCTCCTCACAGAACTGGCAGAACCTGGAGTTATCGAACTGCTTGCCGTTATCGGTGATTATAGTGTGGGGGAGGCCGAATCGGCAGATGATGGACCTCCAAACAAAGTCTCTGGCTCGTGCGGTAATTTGTGCGACCGCTTCCGCCTCGACCCATTTGGTGAAGTAGTCGATGGCGACGAATAGGAATTTCCGCTGTCCCGTTGCAAGCGGGAATGGGCCGAGGATGTCCATCCCCCATTTGGCAAAGGGCCAAGCGGAGGATATAGAAACTAGCTCGGCGGAAGGGAGCCTTTGGACGCTTGAATGTCTCTGGCAGGGGTCGCAGGCTCGGACTAGATCGTCCGCATCTTTTTGCATGGTCGGCCAGTAATAGCCTTGTCGCAGCACCTTGTGGCATAGAGACCGGCTTCCCAAATGGTTGCCGCAAATCCCTTCATGTACCTCGCGCAGAGCGTAGTCCGCTTCTGATGGGCGAAGGCACCTAAGCAGCGGCATGGAAAATGACCGCTTGTAAAGTTGGTTGTCAATCAACACGTAGTGGGCGGCCTGCAGCTTCAGCTTCCTAGCCTCTCTTCGGTCGGACGGAAGCGACCCTTCTTTAAGATATTTGAGGACAGGGTCGAACCAGGATGGTTCGGCCTCAACTTGCATCACTCGGTCGGCTTCGTGATGCTCGGCTTTTCCAGAGTCTCCAGGTGGAATTTTTGTTCGGCATCCATCGTCTCCGTGGTTGCCAATCGGGAGAGTAGGTCGGCGCGGGCGTTCTCAGATCTGGAATCTGAATAATTTCAAATTCGAAAAATGGGGAAGCGAGTTACGCACCTCCTGAGATATCGAATCATGTTTGGCTCCCGGGCTTCAAATTCTCCCCGAACATGGCCGGCTACCAGCTGAGAGTCGGTGAAGGCGCTGAGCTTTTCCACCTTCAGATTGCGGGCGATCCGGAGACCGGCTAACAGAGCTTCGTACTCGGCTTCGTTGTTGGAAGCCGGGAAGGAGAATCGGACGCCATATTCGAAGACCATCCCCTTAGGACTGGTAAGAACTAGACCACCGGAGTGATGGGCATTGGATGACCCGTCGACGTGGAGGAGCCACCGGGCTCCAGCCTTTGGTTCCTCGGGGGAGTCCGGGGTAGAACAGTCCTCCGGGATGGTACATTCGAGAAGGAAGTCGGCCAGCACTTGAGCTTTGATGGCTGGGCGAGGCTGGAAATGTATGTCATGCTCGCTTAGCTCGACGGCCCATTTGGTCATTCTTCCCGAAGTCTCGGGATGGTGGACCACCGCCCTGATAGGTTGGTCAGTCAGGACCGTCACGGAATGTGCTTGGAAATACGGTCGTAGCTTTCGAACTGAGGTGATCAAGGCCAACACATCTTTTCAATCCTGCTGTACCTCATTTCCGCATCGCGGAGCAGTTTGCTGACATAGTAGATCGGCTTTTGGACCTTGCCTTCTTCCTTAATCAGCACCGAGCAGACTGCACCTTCCGAAACAGCTAGGTACAAGAATAGGGTCTCTCCTGGGGTCGGACTGCTGAGGAGCGGGGGCGAACTGAGGTATTTCTTGAGATCTTGAAATGACCTCTGGCATTCGGGAGTCCACTGAAAATTTTTGGCCGATCGGAGAGTTTTGAAGAAGGGGAGGCACCTCTCGGCCGACCGCGCCACGAAGCGGTTTAGGGCCGCTATTCTCCCGGTTAGGCGCTGGACCTCTTTGACAGATGCCGGGGGCGCCATTTGTTGGAGAGCTTGGATCTTCTGGGGGTTGGCTTCGATACCTCGCTGGGAGACCATGAAGCCGAGGAATTTCCCGAGTTGACACCGAAGGTGCACTTGGTCGGGTTGAGCTTCATCCCATATTTGCGCAACGTGGCAAAGCTTTCCACGAGGTCCTCAACATGTCATGAAGCCTCCCTGCTTTTAACCAGCATGTCGTCCACGTACACCTCCATTTTCCGGCCGATCTGTTCCTTGAACACTTTGTTGACCAGCCTCTGGTAGGTGGCACCTGCATTTTTAAGACCAAAAGGCATTACGCGTAACAGTAAGTACCTCGGTCGGTTATGAAGGCGGTCTTTTCTTCATCTTCAGGGGCCATTCGGATCTGATTGTAGCCAGAATAGGCATCCATGAATGACAGCATCTGGTGGCCTGAGGTGGCATCCACGAGCTGGTCAATCCGAGGGAGGGGAAGCTGTCTTTCGGGCAGGCCTTGTTGAGGTCGGTGAAGTCGATGCAGATTCTCCATTTGCCGTTCACTTTTTCACCATGACGACATTTGATAGCCAGCTCGGGTAATTTACCTCTCGGATAAAATTGGCCTTGATGAGTTTGTCCACCTCTTCCTCGATGGCCTTTTGTCGCTCTGGGGCGAAGCTTCTCTTCTTCTGCTTAACCGGACGGTGCATCTCGTCCACGTTGAGATGATGACGAGAACCTCGGGGCTGATCCCTGGCATGTCGGAGGCGGACCAGGCGAAGATGTCAGCATTACCTTGGAGGAAATTGATCAATCTGTGTCGAGGCTCTCCTTTGAGCAGCGACCCAATTTTGATGGTTCGGTCGGGTCGAACTTCGTCCAGCGGTACCTCCTCTAACTCCTCCGCCGGTTCTCCCCTTTGTTCGGCGAAGTCCTCACGAGCGTCCAGCCCGTCGACCTCCGGCATTCTAGACTGAAGGCTTGTAACAAAGCACTGCCGCCATGGCCTGACTCCCTCGAACAACTCCAACTCCTCGCTCGGTGGGAAACTTCATGGATAGGTGCGGGACGGAGACCACTGCCTTGAGGGACATCAGACCGGGCCTACCGAATATTGCGATGTAGGGGGATTGAGGTTGGTCACCAGAAAGTCTGTCTGAACAATGGTCACAAGGGGCCAGGTTCCCGCGCGGACCGTCAGGGTGACGACCCCTTCCGGGATGATGACATCGCCTGTGAATCCCATCAAGGTGGAATCCACGGCTCGAAGATTTTCTACGAGCAATTTCATCCTGGCAAACACACCGAGGTACAAAACATTTACCGAGCTTCCACTATCAACGAGGATTCGGCTTACATCATAATTGTTCAAATTAAGTGATACAACTAGCGCGTCATCATGGGGGAGCTGTATCCCAAGAAAATCATCATCGGAGAAGGAGAGTTCGCCCGTTCGTGCCTTCTTAGGTCTTGATCTATCACCGTCGTCTCTGGGGCTCGATTTGCCGGCTTCCTCAATCATATTAATGCGGCCAATTACGGGCGGATTTGGTGGAGGAGGAGGTTGTTGAAGCTCGGGCTGGCGGTCACCTCCTTGCTGTTGCAGCTTGGGCGCCCTTCTGAACTGATCCAGTCGTCCCCGCCGAATCAGCCTCTCGATCTCATTCTTCAGCTGCCAGCATTCTTCAGTGTCGTGGCCGTGCTCTCGGTGGTAACGGCAGTACTTGGCGGGATCTCTTCGGGTTGGGTTCCCTCGGAGAGGTACTGGCCGGGGAAGCTGGCGCTCTATCTCCATAAGGATTTGTGCTCGGGGCACAGTCAGTGGAGTATAGCGATCAAATCGCCTAGGAGGACTCCGGGAGCGATTCCTTGGAGGCGGCGGAGGGACTCTCTGGCGGCGGGGCGGACTTGGCCGCCGGGTGGGACGGTGCCTGTCGGGGACTTTGGGCTCCTGCTTCTTTGCCTGCTCAGCGCGGGCAATTCTCTGCGATTCCTCGACCCTCGCGTACCTGTCCGCCAGGGCCATCATATCAGATAGGTTGGGGGGGTAGCTGACCTCCATTGCTAAGTAGAAGTCGCTTTCCTTCGAGACTCCCCCCGCCAAAGCAGACATGGCCACCTCATGATTAAGGTGGTCCACTTCCAACATGGCCTTATTGAAACGGCCAAGGTAATTTCTCAAGGACTCCCCCTCTCTCTGCTTGACTTCGGAGAGGGAGTCAGATCTCCATCGGTGGCGGCGACTGCTGATGAACTGGCCAATAAAAAGGTGGCTCAGCTCGTCGAATGAATCAATGGAACCCGGCTTCAAGGCATTGAACCAGGTTCGGGCGGATCCCCTGAGGGTGGAGGGGAAGGCGCGGCAGAGGACCACATCGGATGCTCCATGGAACATCATAATAGACCGAAAGCTGCTGAGATGGTCGTCCGGGTCAGAAGAGCCGTGATAAGGTTCGACGGTCAGTAACTTGACATGGGAGGGAATCACTTCCTCCATGATCCCCTTAGAGAAAGGGATGCCCTGCTCCGCCTTGGGCTGGGGCGGATGGGCCTGCTTGGCAGCGTTCAGCTCCTGACGCATCTCTTGGATCTGTCGGCGGATCTCTTCTTCGCCGGTCAGAGGAGGAGCCGGGCGTGAGAATCGCAAGGATGTTGTTGAGTCATGGTGAGATGTCACCGGGGAGAGGGGTCGGGTTCGCCGAGATCTGGGAGGATCTCCGCCATAACCGTCTTGTGGGACTGGTTTGTCCTCTCTGGGCCGATGTGGGGGATCCGCGGATTCGTGCAGATCGGAGGAAGAGGTCACCGGTGAAGAAGGAATCGCCGCCTCCTTCTGAAGGTGTGAAGCGGGAGGAGGCGCAAGACGCTCTTGAACCAGGTGGGTAAGAGCCTGGACTTGTTGGACCAGCATGGCAAACTGGTCCTGGGTCACCGGGATGGCGGGCGGTGATGGAGTTTCGACTGGTGGCGGCTACGGTGCTGCAGCGCCAAATGGATCAGGCCTCTGGGAAGCGACCTGATCTTGGGCTTCAGAGGTTGCTCTCCTTCGGTTGGCCATTAAAGAGGTTCCTCTCCGGATCTAGATCCTTGTCTCCTTTCTTCAAGTTTTGATGGGACTTGAGTCCCTTCCTCTAGCGCCAATCTGTTGCCACCGGGATCCGTCCTCCGACTCGGGCGCGGTCGATCTCCAGGAAGAGGGGGGGCGACCTGCACAAGAAGTCCACACGCGGGAGGCACTGGGGGTGGCCCTCCGCGGAAGACCTTCCGACGCTCAAGTCAGTGGAGAAGAAATCGGCGATCAACCAGACAATGGGGAGGTGGATCTCTCCGGAAAGCCTCTCCAGGGGCAGCCGATCAGAAACTCCAGAGGGCAGGAGCACCGACGAGCTGCCGGAGAGAGCAGTGGGAGTGCGCATGTAAAAAGGGTGCGTGTGCGCCAGGAGATGCGTACCTGAGGGAATCTGGGGATGTCCAATTTATAGACTGTCACCTGGACCTTGAGCGTCTTCTGGAAGGTTCAGAGGTTGTTGGAACACGGAGGTGGATAGAATCAGGCCGTTGTGGGGCCATGGAATCCATATCCTGTTTGTTAGGGGATTGACGGCTGGGAGAGCACCTTGATGTTTCGAGATTCGGTCGAGTAGACCTGGGGCGGTTACGATAGGTTTTAGGCCACGCCTCGACATGATCCCTTGCCTAGGGTGCTGTTTGGGTAAGCCTGGGCTCTCCCGCGCCAGGTTCCGCGGAGGTATGTATTAGGTCGCTCGATGAAGCCGAGCTACAGAGGCTCGGAAGGGCCGAGCTACGGAAGCCCGGAGGGACCGAGCTACGGAAGCCCGGGAAGGCCGAGCTAGGGAAGCCCGGGAGGGCCGAACTAGGGAAGCCCGGAAGGGGCCGAGCTATGGAAGCCCGAAAGGGGCCGAGCTAGGGAAGCCCGAAAGGGCCGAGCTACGGAAGCCCGGAAGGAGCCGAGCTATGGAAGCCCGGAAGGAGCCGAGCTACGGAAGTCCGAAAGGGCCGAGCTACGGAAGCCCGGAAGGGCCGAGCTAGGGAAGCCCGGAGGGGGCCGAGCTACGGAAGCCCGGAAGGGGCCGAGCTATGGAAGCCCGGAAGAGGTCGGCCCTAGCCACCTCGCACGAATATTAATGCAATGTTGATTTTACCCCACCCCACCCCCCACCCCTCAATCATTCTCCCATGTATCCACCGTTACGCTGCGGTCCAGCACATAATCTACATGTCAAGCTCCCATACGCGGTTGCTAGAGGGATTAATTAAACTATTGGCTTTCTTTCGCCTGGCCTCGCGTTTAGGCATGGGCACTGGGCCGTGCCGTGCCAGGCATAGCCCAGGCCCTTTGTGCCAGAAAATTACCGTGCCGTGCCTAGCACGGCCCATTAACAAATGGGCCGTGCCAGGCACGGCCCACTAAAAAAATTCAAATTCGGCACGGCCCGTGACCCATCAAGAAATGGGCCACGGGCCGTGCCTGGCACGGCCCAGGAGGGCCGTTGCTGGGCCGTGCCAAAACGGCCCTTTTGGGCCGTTTTGTGGGCCGTGCCATGGCACGGCCCAGCAGAGCCGCTGCTGGGCCGTGCCATGGCACGGCCCAGAAGGGCCGTTTTGGCACGGCCCAGCAACGGCCCTACTGGGCCGTGCCAAACGGCCCTACTGGGCCATTTTGTAGGCCGTGCCATGGCACGGCTGTGCCAGGAGCACACTGTGCACCTAGGCACCAGCCAGCTGATCCAAGCCATGATCCTGATCGGCGATGATGGATCCGACGATTGCGATCGATCTGATCGGAGATGATCCGACGATTGCGATCGATCCATGCCATAATCCTGATCGGCGATGATCGATCCGACGGTTGCGATCTATCCGATCAGTGATGATCCGATGGTTGCGATCGATCCAAGTCATGATCCCGATCGGCGATGATTGATCGGACCGTTGCGATCAATTTGATCAGAGACGATCCGACGGTTGCGATCGATCCAAGCCATGATCTCGATCGGGGATGATCGATCCGATAGTTGCGATCCATCCGATCGGCGATGATCCGACGATTGTGATAGATCCAAGCCATGATCCCGATCGATGATGATCGATTGGATCGTTGCGATCAATCCGATCGGAGACGATCCGACGGCTGCGATTGATCCAAGCCATGATCCCGATCGGGGATGATCGATCCGATGGTTGCAATCCATCCAATCGAGACGATCGGCGGTTGCGATCGATCTAAGCCATGATCCCGATCGGCGATGATCAATCCAACAGTTGCGATCCATCCGATCGGAGACGATCCGATGGTTGCGATCGATACAAGCCATGATCCCGATCGACAATGATCGATCGGACTGTTGCGATCAATCCGATCGAAGACGATCCGATGTCTGCGATCGATCCATGCCATGATCATGATCAGCGTGATCAATCCGACGGTTTGATCCATCTGATCGGAGACGATCCAACGTCTGCGATCGATCCAAGCCATGATCTCGATCGGCGATGATCAATCCGACGGTTGCGATCCATCCGATCGGAGATGATTCGACGTCTGGATCGATCCAAGCCATGATCCCGGTCGGCGATGATCAATCCGACGGTTGCGATCAATCTGATCGGAGACGATCTGACGGTTGCGATCAATCCAGCCATGATCCCGATCGGTGATGATTAATCCACAGTTGCGATCCATCCGATCGGAGACGATCCGATGGTTACGACCGATCCAAGCCATGATCCCGATCAACAATGATCGATCGGACTGTTGCGATCCATTTGATCGGAGATGATCCGACGTCTGCGATCGATCCAAGCCATGATCCCAATTAGGGATGATCGATCCGACGGTTGCGATCGATCCGATCGAAGATGATCCGACGGTTGCGATCGATCCATGCCATGATCCTGATCGGCGATGATCGATCCAACAGTTGTGATCCATTCGATCGGCGACGATCCGACGGTTGCGATCAATCCAAGCCATGATGTGATGATCGATCTGATCAGAGACGATCTGACGGTTGCGATCGATCCATGCCATGATCCTGATATGCTATTATCGATCGAACGGTTACGATCTATCCAATCGGAGATGATCCGACGATTGCGATCGATCCAAGCTATGATCCCGATCGGTGATGATCGATCGGGCCATTGTGATCAATCTGATCGGAGATGATCCGATGTCTTCGATCGATCCAAGCCATGATCCTGAGTGGCGATGATCAATCCGACGGTTGTGATCGATCCAAGCCATGATCCCGATCGGCGATGATCGATCCGACGGATGCAATCAATCCAAGCCATGATCCCGATTGGTGATGATCGATCGAACCGTTGCGATCGATCCGATCGAAGACGATCCGACGATTGCGATCGATTCAAGCCATGATCCCGATCGGGGATGATCAATCCAACGGTTGCGATCTATCCCATCGAAGACGATCCGACAGTTGCGATCGATCCAAGCCATGATCCCGATCGACGATGATCGATTCGACGGTTGCGATCCATCCGATCGGCGATGATCCGATGGTTGCGATCTTTCTATTTTTTTCTTCTTACTTATTGTATTATGTTCTAGAGGTCAGGCCTAGCCCCCTCCCTTTTATACCATTTTAATTTTAAATTAATAAACTGGTAGGGGTCTGTGCCAAACCCCCATCATTATGGTGGCTTTATATTAATAAAATTTCTTTATTCCTAATAATTTTTTAATTTATTAAAAAAATTATATTTTTTATAAATTTTTTTATTTTAGCTGTGCATGGGCCAGGCCCCAGGTGGGCCATGCCTGGCATGGCCCAGGCCCACCTGGGCCATGCCTGCACGGCCCATCTGGGCCGGCACGGCTCAGGCCCATCTGGGCCGTGCCAGGCACGGCCCATGTGGGCCGTGCCGGTACGGCACGATGGGCCGGCCCAGGCCCATCATGGGCCGTGCCGTGCTGGGCCAATAGAAAAAATTTTCTATGCCCGGCACGGCCCGATAAACTGGGCCATGCCAGCTAGGTTCGGTACTGTAGTAGTGCCGGACCGTGTCTGGCACGGTCCATCAGGGTCTGGGCTGTGCCGTGCCATGGGCGCATGGTCCAGTGCCCATCTCTACTCGCGTTCCACGCGCGAAGGGCAGAATAATAATAAAAAAAGGAACCTCCTCCGACGCTCCGAACAACTCCCCCGAACCTTTATGATATTTTTATATTAATATATTATATTATGATATTAAATATGATCACTTTGGTGCAAAATTTTATAATTAAATTTTTTTCTAACAGATTTTCGATAGCTTCAGAGGAAACGAGCATCATGTTAAGAAATTCCGAGAGCACGGATCGAGCCATTTGTTTTTTCGCAGTCATCGTGGATGACCCTTTAGCCTTCGCCTTCCCTCCGGTCATTTGCCGGATCTCGCCTTGACAAGTTTTTCTGATTAGATTTTAGATATATTATATATTTCGTTTTGTGGATACATTCAAAGCTGATGACATCCCTGGTGACGTCACTACTTCTTTTATAACCTCGATCCAAGGTGCAAACTTGGCAATAGATTCGACTCCTTCGACTTCGAGCCCCTGTCATCCGCCGCCAACCTCCGAAAAGAATGGAGAAGCCGAGCCAACCGCACTTCCTAGTGGCCACCTACCCGGGCCAAGGCCATATCAACCCCGCCATCCGCCTCGCCACCCAGCTCGCCCGCACCATCCCCGGCGCCCGCGTCACCTTCTCCACCACTGTCTCCAGCCACCGCCTCATGTTCCCGTCCGCCGCCTCCGACAGTGAAGTCTCCGACGGCCTCATCTCCTTCGTTCCCTTCTCCGACGGCCACGACGACGGCTTCGAGGACCGCGATTCCAGGCTCAGCCGCTATATGGCCCAATTCAAGCTCAACGGATCCCGGAGCCTCTCCAACCTGCTCGGTGACCTCACCGTCCGCGGCCGCCCCGTGACGTGCCTCATCTACACTATCCTTTTACCGTGGGCGGCTGACGTGGCTCGCGAACACGGTATCCGGTCTTTTCTCTACTGGATCCAGCCCGCCGCCGTGTTCGCCGTCTACTACCACTGTTTCCACGGATACGAAGGCCTCGTCGCCATCCATCGTGACGACCCATTATTCAAAGCAAAATTCCCGGGACTGCCTCCGCTCTCAATTCGAGATTTCCCGTCGTTTCTCACCATCTCCGCCGACGATCCTTTGCACTCGATTTTCCTCTATCTCCGCGAGGTATTTGAGGTGTTGGACCGCCAGAAGACCGAGTTCACCAAAGCGGGGGTTTTGGTGAACACTTTTGACGCGTTGGAGTCTGATGTCCTCTCAGCCTTTGATGCAATGCACCTGCTCACGATAGGGCCGTTGCTGCCGTCTCCGGAAGAGACCGTATCCAACGGTGATATTTTTAAGCCCGATGCGAAGAGTTACATGGAGTGGCTGGACTCAAAGCCGGAGAAGTCGGTGGTGTACGTGTCGTTCGGGAGCTTGTCCGTTCTAAGAAAAGAGCAGCTGGAAGAGTTGTTGAGAGGATTAGAGGGGTGCGGGTGGCCGTATCTCTGGGTGGTGCGGAAGGACAACAGAGGAGGAGGCGTGGAGTTGGAGAGAGGAGAGAAGGGATGGTGGTGGAGTGGTGCTCTCAGTGGAAGGTGCTATCCCACCCCTCGGTTGGGTGCTTCGTCACGCACTGCGGGTGGAACTCGATGCTGGAGAGCTTGGCGTGCGGCGTGCCGATCGTGGGAGCACCGCAGATGTCGGACCAAGGCATGAACGCGAGGCTGGCGGAGGAGTCGTGGAGGACGGGGTTGAAGGCTGAGGCTAACGAGGAGGGGGTGTTGGAGGGTAGGGAGTTGAGGAGGTGTTTGGAGGTCGTCATGGGGAAAGGGGACAGGGGAGCGGAGTTAAGGGCGAAGGCAAAGGAGTGGCGGGGCAGAGTGCGAGAAGCCGTCGCCGATGGAGGGTCGTCTGATCGGAATCTTCGGGCGTTCGTGGAGGAGATTGCAAATGGCTTGTAGATATTTTTGATGGATAAGTATGGTAATTGGGTTCGACGGCTACTTTAATTTACCTTGGAATGCAGGTCATTACGTTTCTGGGATCGATGGATATCGGCCTGATCTTATTGGATGGGTTCCGTGGATCAATTTTCGTTTCTATTTTTCTATGTTTGATTTTAATTACGGTCAGCAATCTCATTGGGTGGGTTACGTGTAGCAATTCTCTTGACTATTTTTGATTTTAATTTCAAGTCAAAATTATATAATTTTAAAAATATCTCCTGTAACGCACGAGAGATGAGGGAATGGCTGTCCAGAAGCAGCTCCAAAGCGTAGGATACGATATGTTGATAAGAAAAAATATTACAATCCATGCTAGTGAATAAAACTTAAATATAGATTAAAAAATTTAGATAATATCTCTTGACTAATCCTTCTATCGATATAATAGAGTGCTATAAATAGTTTTAAAACAGAGTTGGTCGAAGATTTAGCTACGCAAATTAATTGATATTGGCGGTTCCATGCGCGCGTGAATGATGGTTTTATGGTTTTGGAAACGCAACATATACAATTATTTTCTTTTACTAAGTTTATTATGTTATTAATTTTTTTTAAATTATTGGCAAAAAAAAAAGGTACAACCTTTAAATTCAGCATTTTGGTAACTGTATCGTGCATTTGACATTTTGATTTTGTGTTTTCTAAGATATTTTCATCATGTAGGATTAAGAATGCTCCG
Organism: Calamus simplicifolius; assembly: GCA_900491605.1. NCBI lineage: Eukaryota > Viridiplantae > Streptophyta > Magnoliopsida > Arecales > Arecaceae > Calamus > Calamus simplicifolius. The sequence continues at coordinate 15,280 of UESW01003370.1, forward strand.
GTCTCTGGAGGATCCATATAAGGCTGAATTTAAAAGGACTAAACTAGGATAAAGACGAGGATAAAAAGTTGCTGAAACACTACCACGTTTAAAGACGAAGATATGATGGGCCTAGGATCTCTATGCTTGAGTCTTTTTCTAAATCTAATAATTTTTTAAAATATAAAATTATTTTATATCTTTATTAATCAAATATTTTTCAAATATACTCTCACATATTTACCTTTAAGCTTGTAAATTTAAGTTTTAATGTATTTTAAATGTTTAGTAATATATAATATTTTTTTAATAATAGATTAAAGTTTTTTATAATAGAGTTCACTGTAAAATTTATCATTAATTTTTTTTATATAAAAAAACATGATGATTTGTCATGAGGAATGGAAACTATAGGGATAAGGGCGGGGAAAATTATTCTTGGTTCTATGATGGGGACAAATATGGAGGATTGAAAAAGACATGAAAAACATACTCAAGTTCAATTCAACGGTTACGGGTCAAGATTGGCATTTCCTTTTAAGCACCTTCAGAGGGTATATTAGAGATAATTTTTTAGCTTTCTTTTAAATTTTAAATTCTAGTCATTATTAAAAAATTAACCATAATTCTAGAATAATTTTCCATAAATCTTTATAGAACTTTCATTTAAATTTTAAATTCTAACCGTTATTAGAGAATTAATCCTAATTTTAGAATAGTTTCCTATCATTTTGTACCACTTTTTTAAAATTTTAAATTTTAACTATTATTAAAGAACTAAGATAGTTTCTATCTTTATATATTAAATCTTGTGTCAATCCTAATCAATAAAAATGTGAAATCATTATTTTTAATATTTCTTTCCCTATTTCAACAAAAGAGGCTGCCTCTCTGCTTAAACTTGACCCGGCATTGTTTGGCGCTACAAAGTCAAAACGGAGCGGCAGCAGCAGCATATGCTAGGGATGACCTTCGCCATCTAAGGGCACATCAATCCCGCCCTCCATCAGACCACTCCCGCCACTCAAATCGTCGGTGCTCACATGCCCTAATTCACGCCGCCTCGGGCCACCGCTGCATGTTCCCACGTTCCGTCACCTCCGACTTAAATATCCAAGTGGCCGCTTCTTCTACCATAGGCGTCAAATGGACTGGCAGCCAGTGACATGGTCCAACCCGGCGCAAAGTGGGCCGAACCAAATTCAGCAGCTGGACAGCAAATGGGGGAGTGGAAGAAGGCGGTGGAGATCAGGAGGAGAGCAGAGATGTGGGGGGACGGGGTGCGGGGGGCCATCGACCATGGACTAGACTCTAGAGCTTTCGTGGAGGAGGTCATGAGAAAAGCTATTAAATAAAGGTTGCATCTGAGTTCAGCAGGAGACGGATGCTGGGCCCTTGGGTTCTTAATTGCATTGTATTGTAAATCTGGACCTGAGATCAGTAAAAAAAAATAATTATCCCAAAATTAGGCCATGTAATTAACCTTTTTGTGTTGATAATTACCTCAGTAATGCGAAGGCATGTGTCCTACGTTTTACAGGAAAAATTCATAGTAAGATGTTGCAAAATTTATCTAAGTTTCCTTTTTTTAAGTTTCTTATTTTGGTGGAGGTAAGAAAGAAATGGAGATGGATAAATGTCGACAAAAGTGGTGGATCCGATCCACGTACAAGAACATCGAAGAAAAACAAGAGATGCTGATCACATGCCATGCGGGCTGGCAAGTAAAAGGAAGCTGTAAATGATGTTATTTATCACGCGGCCGGACAAGGCAGGATGGCTTGGACCCTACAGATATAATGTTGTCCGGGTTGGTTGTCATGCCACCCAGATCGATGTAATGTAAGCGTTTTCAACCTCTCGTTTATATTTGGATTTGGAGCCGTCCGAGGCTCTTGCAAGTAGGGTGGGAGATTAGGGACCGGCTAAGGAAAGGTATCCGTCCCTTCGCACGCGTTCGTCTTGGGATTGATTTCGACGTAGATTCCAGGTGAGAACGAGCACGATGACTGGCGCGTTCTACTATCCGTTCGGGACCAGCGTCTAGTCACCCCGTGCTTCCATCGCAATAGATGGTCCTAATTTTATTAGGATCATTTCCATTAATTAATAAGTGATAATAATCCCTTAAATGTTAAACGCCTGCTTGATGGGAGCAGACGGTGGAATGGAAGGGATTTGAGTATCTCTTTAAATAGGGATCCCTTCTTAAGGCTTTCGACACAATGTTATCGAAAAAAAAACCAAAACAAGCGGAGGCATTGAGTCCCTGATCAAGAGCACATCCTGAGGGCATATACCATCAGAGTGCGATGGCTCATTGATTGGAAGCGCTCAATCAAGATCCATAGAGAGGAGGAGGAAGATCAAGATCCACCGAGAGAGGAAGATCAAAATCCATCGAGCTCAATCAAGATCCATAGAGAGGAGGAGGAAGATCAAGATCCACCGAGAGAAGATCAACCGAGAGAGGAAGATCAAGATCTATCGAGAGAGGAAGATCAAGATCCATAGAGAGGAGAAAGATCAAGATCCATCGAGAGGAAGATCAAAATCCTTACCCTCATCGGGAAGAAAATTAATAATAATGGCTGGAGGTATTTATCGATCTTAACTTGCTTAATTATCGTGATAAATATATTGATACCGTATTTCCGCATATCTGATAGGATCAATATATTTAAATTAAGTCTAACATTTGGTATCAGAGCATTTAAACCTCTGCCTTATTTTGTGAGTGTTTCTATCAAGTTCTCTTTTCAAGCAATTTATGCCGCGTGTTTTCCGTTTTCAGTTTTTTTCGGATCTCAGGTTTTTTTTGATCAGTTCTGATTTTTGTTCACGGAATTGACAGAAACCATTAAACCTATTCAGATTCCGATTTTTGCGGAAACAAAACGTGGCTTATTAAAGATTTCTTTGCCATTATTAAAGATGTTTTAAAGAAAGAATGAGGATTTCTTTGGCATTGAGGCATTAAAGAAAGGAAATGCAGCGGAAACGTGGCTTCAATAACCACATCGGTGAAAATGGCCTGTTTCGGTTTTTTTTTGGGTCTTTCCGTTCTCTCACGGGATTTAAAATCTGGATTGGTTGGATTTTAAATGCATTTATTATCTGTTTAATGTTTTATTAAATCATGTAACATGATTTATTTTTATCATTTGTTTCTTGAGTTTAAATTTTTGTATTAAAATACGCCTCCTGAGTCTCTATGCCTACGGTGTTTTGCATAGACTGGCCCAAGGGAATAATGAGCTACGGCCGGACGTGTTTTAATTAACAAAAATTTTCTTAAGATGATAATTTTAAAATTCATTAAATAGATATTGAAATGTTATCTTCTGTTCTGCATACTAGATTTATTCTATGCATGAATTTGGTGGTAGTGTAAAAATCACAGTGCAAATCCTTTCAAGGTCTGATTGGTCAGTTGGTGTCTAGAAAGGTAAAGAGATTGTGGTTACTTAATTGGTTCCGTTGACTGACCTAAGGAAAGCAACGGGGGACCCCCACTTCTCTTTCACTGGCCTGGCCAATTTGACTAACTCGATCTTGATTTGGAAATGTTACGTTGATTAAGATCACTACCTAATAATCATGCTAAATTGGTTAATCTATATGCATATAATGTCATGTCATGTGATCAATATGATGTTGATTAATTGAGGAGTAGCCACAGCATCTTTGATTAATCAAAATTATATATTGAGTTGCAAAGATCACATAAGGTTAGATGACATTAATTGTGACTAATTATATTAATGTAATGAATCTTATCCCACAGGAATTTTTGTTGCACTAATATAATTAATTAGGATGCGATAACAAATTATTTTCTTAATTACCCACAGGAATTAAGAAAGGAATATAATTTGTTAGTCACATCATTAAGCTAATGAGTCTATTTGAGTATAATAACTTAGCCCACAGGTAGTTATTGTATGTTATTGATTCATGTTATTGCATGTTTACATTGGTAAAACATGACATCAAGTTATATGCCTCAAATTCAATTACATGAACATGATTTTATTTTTATGCAGCTATTTTGCCTGTTAATATTTCTGATATGAAATGTGACATTCCCGATTTAAGTGGTGATAATTATAAATTATGGAAGGAGAGAATTCTTCTTCAATTAGGGTGCATGGATATTGACTATGCTATCAGGAAGGATGAACCACATTCAGTTACATCTACTAGCACTCAGGCTGAGATTGCTGCGTATGAACGATGGGAACGGTCCAATCGCCTCAGTATGATGTTCATACGTACTAAAATTTCTGCTAGTATACGTGGTTCAATTCCTGAGTGCAAAAATGTCAAGGAACTTCTGAAGGCTATTGATGCACAATTTGAGTCTTCAGATAAGGCAATGGCTAGCACCCTAATGACAAAATTATCATCAATGAAGCTCACTACGGTTGGAGGTGTGCGTGAGCACATCATGAAGATGAGGGACATTGCGGCTCAGTTGAAATCCCTAGAGGTTGAGATGTCAGAATCTTTCTTGGTGCACTTTATTTTGAGCTCACTCCCACAGCAATATAGTCCCTTCAAAATATCTTACAATACACATAAGGACAAATGGTCAATTAATGAACTTCTGACCATGTGTGTTCAAGAGGAAGGGAGGCTGATTTTAGAAATGGGAGAAAGTGCACATTTAGTCACTCAGAGAAAGACTAAAGCTCCCAAAGCCAAACGCAAAGGAAAGGGTAAAGTATCCATCCATACAGAAGACAAGAAGGAGTCCAAGTGCTTCTTTTGCAAGAAGAAAGGGCATATAAAGAAAGATTGTCTCAAATTCAAAGCTTGGCTTGACAAGAAAGGTACTCTAACCTCATTCGTATGTCATGAATCCAATTTGGTTATATGTCATAACACATGGTGGATTGATTCTGGTTCTACAATCCATGTTTCAAATACCTTGCAGGGTTTTCTAAATCAAAGGAAACCATTGGGAAGTGAACAAAGCATCTATTCAGGAAACAAGATGGGTTCACATGTGGAAGCAATTGGAACGTGCAGACTTATTTTACATTCTGGTTTTGTTTTGGATTTGGAAAAGACATTTTATATTCCAAGTTTCTCTAGAAATTTGATTTCAGTGTCAAGGCTTGTACCAGCAGGATATTCCTTTAATTTTAATAAAAGCTCTGTTGATTTATTTTATAAATCTAAGCTTATTGGGAATGGTACATTGTCAGACAATCTTTTCCAAATCAATCTGAAAAATAATACCACCTATAATGTGATGCACGCCCAAACTGGTATGAAAAGATGTGTTATAAATGAGAATTCCTCTATTTTGTGGCATCGGAGATTAGGTCATATCTCCATTGAGAGAATTAAAAGATTAGTAAAAGATGGAGTACTTGATACTCTTGATTTTACTGATTTTGACACTTGTGTGGACTGCATAAAGGGAAAGCAAACCAACAAGTCCAAGAAATGCCAAGAGAAGTTCGGAAATACTGGAGATCATACATACGGATATCTGTAGCCCAGATATGGATTCGTATGGTCAGAGATACTTCATCTCATTTATTGATGACTATTCACGATATATGTATCTCTACCTACTTCATAATAAGAACGAAGCATTAGATGCCTTTAAGGTATTTAAGGCAGAAGTAGAGAAACAATGCGGCAAGCAAATTAAAATCGTGAGGTCAGATAGAGGTGGAGAATATTATGGTAGATACACTGAGAATGGACAAGCACCTGGTCCGTTTGCTCGGTTTCTTGAAGAAAATGGAATTGTTGCACAATACACCATGCCAGGGTCTCCTGACCAAAACGGTGTAGCTGAAAGGAGAAACCGGACATTATTGGACATGGTAAGGAGCATGATTGTCAGCTCTAAGTTACCTAAATCCTTGTGGACTGAAGCTCTTAAAACTGCTGCGTATATATTGAATCGGGTTCCAACCAAGGCTGTTTCCAAAAACGCCATTTGAGTTATTTAAAGGTTGGAAACCAAGTCTGCAACATATACGTGTTTGGGGATGCCCATCTGAAGTAAGAGTCTATAATCCACAAGAAAAGAAACTAGACCCAAGGACTATCAGTGGATACTTTATTGGATATGCTGAGAAGTCCAAGGGTTATAGATTTTATTGTCCATCTCACAGCACTAGGATTGTGGAATCAAGAAATGCAAAATTTCTTGAGAATGACTTGATCAGTGGGAGTGATCAATCTCAGTATTTGGCTTCTTCTGAGAAAGATCATTCAGTTATTCCAGCTTCCACTTCAAGTGAGGGATTGGTTGTTATTTATAGCACTCCTCAAACTCAATTAAGTGCCCAACAACCAGTCATTGAGATTTCACAAGCTGATGGTAATCTAGAAGATCGTGTTGTTCATCAACAATCAGTTGTGCAAGATACTCCTCAAGAGGTCATTGACACAACATTAAGAAGATCAACTAGAATAAAGAAATCAGCAATTCCTAGTGATTATGTTGTGTATCTACATGAATCTGACTATAACATTGGAGCCGAAAATGATCCTGAAACGTTTTCACAAGCCATGAGTTCTAAGGAATCAAACTTGTGGTTCAATGCCATGAAAGAAGAGATGGAATCTATGGCATCTAATCGAGTCTGGGATCTTGTTGAGTTGCCTGATGGTGTAAAAGCCATTGGATGTAGATGGATCTTCAAAATAAAGAAAGACTCACAAGGCAACATTGAGAGATATAAAGCAAGACTCGTTGCCAAAGGATTCACTCAGAGGGAAGGAATCGACTACACGGAGACATTTTCTCCTGTATCCAAGAAAGACTCTCTCCGAATAATTATGGCATTGGTAGCTCATTTTGATTTTGAGTTACATCAAATGGATGTGAAGACCGCATTCCTTAATGGAGATCTAGAGGAAGAGGTTTACATGAAACAGCCTGAAGGATTTTCCTCTAGTGATGGTGAGCATTTGGTTTGCAAACTTAAGAAATCCATATATGGATTGAAACAAGCCTCACGTCAGTGGTATTTAAAATTTCATGATGTGATCTCTTCCTTTGGTTTTGAAGAGAACATCATGGATCAATGTATATACCAGAAGGTTAGTGGGAGCAAAATTGTTTCTTGGTCCTATATGTGGATGACATTCTACTTGCAACCAATGATAAAGGGTTGCTACATGAGGTGAAACAATTTCTCTCTAAAAATTTTGATATGAAAGATATGAGTGAGGCATCTTATGTCATTGGCATTAAGATCCATAGAGAAAGATCTCGAGGCATTTTGGGATTGTCTCAAGAAACTTATATCAATAAAGTCTTGGAGAGATTTCGGATGAAAAATTGTTCACCAAGTGTTGCACCTATAGTGAAGGGTGACAAGTTCGCTTTGAACCAGTGCCCTAAAAATGAACTTGAACGGGAACAGATGCACAACATTCCATATGCTTCAGCTGTTGGAAGCCTAATGTATGCTCAGGTTTGCACAAGACCTGACATTGCATTTGCAGTAGGAATGTTGGGAAGATATCAGAGTAATCCAGGTTTAGACCATGGAGAGCTGCTAAAAAGGTCATGAGGTATCTTCAAGGGACCAAGGACTACATGCTCATGTATAGACAAACTGATCATTTGGAGATAGAGGGCTACTCAGATTCGGACTTTGCTGGCTGCGTTGATTCTCGGAAATCAACATCAGGATTTATATTTATGTTAGCTGGTGGAGCCATATCATGGAGGAGTGCAAAGCAGACCTTGACTGCTACCTCTACTATGGAAGCGGAGTTCGTTGCTTGTTTTGAGGCTACATCGCAAGGTGTATGGTTGAAGAGTTTCATCTCAGGGCTTAGAATTGTTGACTCCATTACTAGGCCAATTAAACTGTACTGTGACAATTCAGCTGCTGTATTTTTGGCTAAAAACCATAAGAGTGGTAGTCGAAGTAAACATATCGACATTAAGTATTTAGCCATAAGAGAACGTGTTAAAGAGAATAAAGTGGTCATAGAACACGTTAGCACTGAATTGATGATAGCTGATCCTTTGACTAAAGGCATGCCAATTAAGAAGTTTAAGGATCATGTGATAAGAATGGGAGTTGGTTCCATGATATAATTGTATGGATAACAATTTGTACAAAGAAACTCTTATTTCAATTATTTGTTTATTTCTCATTCAGGTGTACACGTTATATGACTTTTGAGAAATGACAAACTTTTCTTTTGGACTCTGAATAAACATATGGTTTATTCATTATGTTATCACATTTGGAATGGTGGTAAAGAAATTGAATGCATTGTAATACATAGAAGATAATACTCAATTATAGAGGACCTATCGCTATGATTCATGTATTTAGTTTCTTGTTCAGTGTTGATAAAATATACGGACCAAGTGGAAGAATGTAACAACCCGTCGCAATAGATGGTCCTAATTTTATTACGATCGTTTCCACTAATTAATAAGTGATAACGGCCCCTTAAATGTTAAACGCCTGCTTGATGGGAGCAGGCGGTGGAATGGAAGGGATTTGAGTATCTCTTTAAATAGGGATCCCTTCCTAAGGCTTTCGACACAATGTTATCGAAAGAAAAACCAAAACAAGCGGAGGCATTGGGTCCCTGATCAAGAGCACATCCTGAGGGCATATACCATCAGAGTGCGATGGCTCATTGATTGGAAGCGCTCAATCAAGATCCATAGAAGGAGGAGGAAGATCAAGATCCACCAAGATCCACCGAGAGAGGAAGATCAAGATCCATAGAGAGGAGGAAGATCAAGATCCATCGAGAGGAAGATCAAAATCCTTACCCTCATCGGGAAGAAAATTAATAATAATGGCTGGAGGTATTTATCGATCTTAACTTGCTTAATTATCGTGATAAATATATTGATACCGTATATCCGTATCTGATAGGATTAATATATTTAAATTAAGTCTAACATCTACAACTTGTGCCTTCGACGATGACGGTTACTTGGGCTGCGACCCTCGATCGTCTTCTCTCGCAGCACTTTGACGGCGATGACCTCCTCAAAGATGGCGGTGCTCCTCCAATTTTTGGAACATGGCTGCAAGATTCCTTTGCAATCTGACTTTGATATCAATTTTTGTTAAAATTATTTTTAATACAAATTATTTTTGAAAGAAAATTTTAGGTAAAAAAAGGTTTTCGGTCAAAAACAAAAAAATAGATCTAGAGTTTCGCATATCATCATTCAAAACATTATTTCTAATTTCATGATATTTTAAACATAATGCCTCTCATTCATACGAGGCCGTTCTCTCAGGACGCTCGGATGACATCAGAAAACAGGCCTGATCGTGAGAAGAGAGATCAGTGTCTGGTTCATCAACTACGGAGAAGGAAACAGAGGTGTGGGTTGCAGCACCAAAGATAGCAGCCCCCTCTTCATACCCAACCAGGATGTCTTCATCCCCAAAGATAGCAGCCCCCTCTTCATCCCCAAAGCTCGATCCCGGCACAAGAAGCTTGCATAAATCCCAAAAAGGAGTGGGCACAACAACATCAAGATTGACACCATGGAGAAGAGTCAAGTAATTCAAAGTGTTTGTCTTGCCGGTGACAATCTTGGCAAAGAAGGCTACGGAAAAAGAGAATTGCTCCGCAACAAAAAAAAAAAAAAGAAAAGAAAAGAAAAGAAAATTATTGGTATGATTTATGGCAAGCTCAAGCAATATGGGTATGACTATCTATCAACCTTCTATTTCTATCTTTAATGTAGAAAATTATGAGCATTTAAGTATCAAAATGAAGATCCTTTTCATTTCACAAGAAATTTGGGATTTAGTGAAGAATGATTATTAAGATCTAGCTAATCCAACAAATCATCAAAAGAAGCAATTGAAGAACTACAAAAAGAAGGATGCCAAAGTCTTTTCTTCATCCAACAAGTTGTATGTGACAAAGTTTTTTCAAGAATTATTAGAGCACTACTAGAGGCTGAACCATTGGCGCAGAAGAAATCGTGCGACCGCGGGAGGAGGGTTGCGGAAGGCACCTTTAGCGACCGCTTTAGGCAGTCGCCGTAGCGGTCGCAAATGCCCATTATAAATCAGGCCCACTTTCTCCTTTTCCCTATTTCGCCGGTGTGTTTCATTCCCCATTGCTGAGCTGCCGCTGGTGCCACCATTAGGCCATCGTCGCTGCCTCGATCGGTGAGTGGTTTCTATCTCTCAATTCCTCTCTCCCCCTCTCACCTTTAGATACACTTAACTCGCCGGCCTTCGATTTCGATCACCAGACGGTTCTGGAACTCTCTTTCGGCCGCAATCCAGCGGAGTGCCCGTTCGGCGACGCAATCGGCGCCGAGAACCCCGTCGGCCGCCGCGGCGGGGCGACCGGCGACGGCGGAGATCTAGCCGCGTCGTCGAACTTTCGCTTGTTGTCGTGGCGAGAGGAGAACTGGAGCTCTTCCGCCATTCGATCGTTCGGAGCTCGGAGATTGCAGGACGAAAGAGGGGAAAGTGAGGAGGCGGTGAGAGGAGAGAGTCGAAAAGGTAACCCTACATCCGATCTTTGTAGTAGAATTACATACATGGGCCATCGAAGGACTCAGAAAAGGACTCTGGTCTCAGTTTCTCTTGTCGGGCCCACAATAGGGTGAGTTCCAGGTTATGTGGTGGGTGAAAAAACTGGTGACCATAATTGTGGTCTCCGCGTTGGGTTCCTGCCGAGCAATCCATTGTGGGGACTCCGCTCTCCGTGGGCTGCTTAGGAAAAAAAAGGAAGCCGGATGATTTGAGGTTGATGACGATTTGAGGTTGACGATGAATTTGAGTTATCTTTGTATGCAAATTGATGATCTTGGTAAAATTCAGGCACTAAATTCTGCTGCTTCTTTTTGAATTATCTATGAATATTCTAACAAATTATGATTCAAAATATTCTTAATTTTGAATTTAATCCCTCTTTTTTCAAAACACAGGAGGTCAAGTGAAGCTAGTGAGGCAGACTCTAACCGGTGAAAGTTTTTACTCTTTTTTCTTTTAAAGTAATCTTCATTTTTTTTTAATTTATTTGTCCGTGCATTGCCTAGCAAGTTATTTGTCCGTGCATTGCCTAGCAAGTTTACGGCTAGGTAAATTGTTACGTTTGCCCCATCTCTTAGGCTAATTATATTTACTTATTCATACTTTCACAGAAATACTTAGCGACATGGATAAGAGTTGGATTGATTTGCCAAATAGGACGTCTAGGGAATATATAGAGGGGATTAAGCAGTTCATTGCCTTCACCAATGGGTTTGATAGTGAGCACATCAGTTGTCCCTGTAGAAAATGTGCGAACCGTTATTACTACACACGAGATATTGTACGAGAGCATTTGATTCTAAATGGGTTTTTGAAGAATTACAAGAATTGGATTAGACATGGGAAAGATTATGTTCCTTATTGCAGAGAGGAAAGAGTTGAGATGGAGGTCGATGTTACGACAGTTGATCCGATGATCATGATGCTAAATGATATTGCATGCGGGTTAGCACCCGAAGACAGTTGCTGTGAGACTGATAGGGTGGGTGGGAGTAATCCTCGCTCGGGTGCAGATGAAGAAGCATTAAGGTATTTTGAAATTCTGGATGATACGCAGACCGAATTGTATCCTGGATGTACAAATTTCAGTAAATTATCTTTTATTGTCGAGCTGTTACACTTGAAGGCTTTGAATCAGTGGACGGACACGTCCTTCGACATGCTGCTCCAGCTATTGCATAAAGTGCTCCCATTCGGTGCAAAGCTAGTTGAGTCCTACTACCATGCTCGCAAGTTAACTGAAAACTTAGGCTTCACATATGAGACTTTCGATGCATGCCCAAACAATTGTATGTTGTTTAGAAATGAGAATGCCGACCTCGATACGTGTATTGTGTGTAAAACTTCAAAGTGGAAGGACGATGGGGTCGGTCAGAATCGTCAGAGTAATTCGTGAAGTGTTTCGAATCGTGGGAAGCTTGTCGCTGTAAAGCAAGTGCGATATTTTCCACTCAAGCCAAGGCTAAAGAGGCTTTTTATGTCATCTAAAATTTCTAAATTGATGCGATGGCATGCAGAGCATGGTAGGGAGGATGAAAAGTTAACCCACCCAGTGGACTCCCCGGCATGGAAGGATTTCGACAAGAAACACCCCGACTTTGCCTTGGATAGTCGTAGTGTGCAGCTTGGGTTGGCTGCAGATGGTTTTAGCCCCTTCAGTCCATGACCGGGGCAACTCATAGTACATGGCCAGTGTGTTGGTTCCGTACAATCTTCCTCCTTGGTTATGTATGAAGCAACCTTTTCTGATCCTATCCACTCTTATTGACGGACCAAGGGGCCCTGGGGATAAAATTGACGTGTAATGCCCTTTAATTGACGAGTTGAATGAATTATGGGCCGAAGGTGTGATGACTTTTGATTCTGAAGGAAATGAAATGTTCAAACTTCGCGCTGCATTATTATGGACAATCAATGACTTCCCGGCATATGCGAATTTGTCAGGTTGGAGCACGAAGGGGGAATTTGCTGTCCTTGTTGCAATCAGAGTAAAAAGTCAACCTGGCTAAAACATGGCAAAAAGTGGGCTTACACAGGTCACAGACGTTTTTTACCTCCATTGCATAGGTTCAGAAGGGATAAAGTGTCATTCGATGGCACTCGAGAATATGGTCCAACACCACAAATAATGACTGGGGTTGATTTGTTATCACAACTTGAACAAGAGCAAATACGCACAGTATATGATTTCCAAGATCTGTTAGCCCCTCCATTGCCTGCTATTCCTGGTGCGAACAGAAGGCGCAGTCATAACTGGAAGAAGAAAAGTATTTTTTACGAGTTACCGTACTGGAAAGATAATTTACTGAGGCACAACTTGGATGTTATGCACATTGAGAAAAATGTGTGTGATAATATATTATGGACCCTTCTCGGTGTTAAGGGAAAGTCCAAAGATAGTGCCAATACACATCGTGATTTGCAGGAAATGGGCTTGCGGAAACCACTACACTTACAGTTGACAGAGTCTAACAAGGCATACATGCCTCCTGCACAGTACACGATGAGTAAAGATGAGAAGGAGGCATTTCTTTCCATTTTGAAAGGGGTCAAGGTGCCTGACGGCTATTGTTCTAATATTTCTAAGCGTGTGAATATGAAAGAAAGGACTTTACAAGGTTTGAAGAGTCATGACAATCACATTCTCATTCAACAATTAATTCCTATTGCAATCCAAATTGTTTACCTAAGAATGTTGTTGAGCCCTTGATTGAGGTGAGTAACTTCTTCAGACAACTGTGTTCAAGAGTCCATCGCACAAATGATTTGAAAAGTCTCCAGGATAGGATTGCGCTAACACTGTGTCATCTGGAGAAACTCTTTCCACCTTCATTCTTCGATGTAATGGTCCACTTGACCATACATTTAACAGGTGAAGCCTTGCTTGGTGGCCCTGTCCAATTTCGGTGGATGTATCCTATTGAGAGGTACCTGAATACGTTAAAAAGGTATGTGCATAACAGAGCTCGTCCAGAGGCATCAATAGCCAAGGGTTATTTGATGGAAGAGTGTACTAATTTCTGTGCTGCATATCTTAATGATGTTGAAACCAAACTTGATAGGCCCTTGCGGATTAATGATGGTCCTATTGGGGAGGGAACACCATTTGATCTAGATAACATCGACTGGATTCAAGCTCATCGATACGTGTTGTTTAACACTCCATCAGTTGTGGCGTTGATTCAGTAAGTGAATGCTCATTCATATATTTAACTTGTTCGTGTTATGTCTAACTCAATCAAGCTTGTCATTAACACATGTTGTTCTGCATTACAGGACACACATTGATGAGCTCAAACGGGACATGCCTCGTGCGACAGATAATCAAATTCGGCAGTCCCATTTTCAATCATTTCACGATTGGTTCAAGAATTATGTATGTATAGATATGGTTGTATGTGTACATATTGTATGTGCTTCAATTTGTTCTTATCATATTAGTTTTACACAGCTTTATTCAATGATTACGTGAATTCTGTAGGTGTACAATTTACGACGAGCGAGTGAAGGTACTTTGACTGATGAAATGAACCAACTGGCTGATGGTCCGTTTATAACGGCACGACGTTACACAACTTGTGATGTCAATGGGTTTCGATTTCGCGTCAAAGAAGTAGATGAGAAACGAGCAACACAAAATAGTGGTCTAGGGTGTCCTTCTGTCGATGCAGGTTATTATTATGGCCAGTTGAAAGATATCATTGAAGTTATATACAGTCACGGATTAAAATTTTTGTTATTCAAGTGTGACTGGGTCGATCCAATCCGTGGGACTAAAGTTGACAAGTATCAATTTACGTTGGTAAATTTCAACAATTTGTTATATCGAGATGAGCGAGTAAGTAATGAACCCTACATATTGGCCAGGCAAGCTGAGCAAGTTTACTATGTTATAGATCCCATGGATCCTAACTGGCAAGTTGCAGTTAAAATGTCAAGGAGGGGGGTGTATCAAATTGAAGATAATGAGCCAGATATTGATGCATTTGCTCAGCAAGTTCTTGACCAAAATGTAATATTTCAACGTGATGAGGATGTCAACTGGGTTAGAGAGACCGTTGAAGGAGATACTATCGACTTGCATGACCAGTGAACTGTTCTCCTTTTTTCCTTCTCAATTTTGCTTAAGAATATGTTTGACTTTTTGTTTACGAATGGTTTTAGTTATTACGTGCAATTTATTTATCTTATGAACATTAAAAGATATGTCTGGACGTAAGAGGAGAGAGCGTCCACACACGATGGACGAGTTTTTACATCAGAGCCAGGCTCGTACGCCGACGAGGGACCCTAGTCGACAGATGCCTACGGACCATGATCCACAGACACCCTTAGCATCGACACCTGCACCGGCACGATTTAGATCTCCCCAGTCCATGCCAGTAGGGCCTTCTCCATCTACAGTTGGTGCATCGACCTCCACAGGTATAATTTCATTTTTATGTTTAACAATTATATAAAATAATTTTAGTTTTATTTAACTAATAAGTTTATTGTTTATAGCTTCTACTACGACGAGTTCATCTTCCAGTAGGGGTAGGGGCCCAGCTAGAGGGATTCCTTCATGGAATGCTGGTACCCGTTATGATGTGCAATTTGACGACACATTTCACCCAGTTGGAGAAGGGGCTCGCCCGTTTATCAGCCAGTTGGGGCATATGGTTCGAGACCCACATAGATTTCCCCTGACTATGCTTGATTGGACTGCTTTTCCTCAGGATACGATAGATCGACTCTGGGGGGAGGTTAAGGTAAGCCGCTGAGTTCTATCTTAGCTTCAAGGTTATTATACGATGTGTCAATTTAGTACACCTTGACTACTAAAATTTCTTGTCCTACGCAGGACAATTTGAGGTCATGTCCTGATGATTTTCGTCCAGTTTGCTTGGCAAAGTGTCGAAAGTTATGGAAAGACCACAAGAACAAGGTAAAGAAAGAGCATTGGGAGAAGAATGTGGACGACCCAGACCTTCTTCAGCGAGTCCCAAGGGGCGTTCTCCCCGCACAGTGGCCTGAGTTGGTCCGGTACTGGTCGAGTGAGAAGGCAAGGGTGAGTAGTTCAACCTATTTTTTGTTAAATTCATATGAAACATTCGGTGTAAACTTATAAACACGACTCAAAATGAATGCAGAAGAGGCAGAGCGAAATTCTCAAAATCGCTCGATGCAGGGCCCTACTCACAAGCTTGGGACTCGACATGTTACGCAGATCCGGCACGAGGTAAACTGTCACGTTAGACCATACGTGTTTTGATTGTTGACGTAGTTTGTATTCATATATGTAGATGACATGATTTATCCTTCGACAGTTACGTGAGTGGGGTGCACCCACCGACCGGATGTCTGTGTGGATGGCGAGTCGCAGGCTCGACCATCCTGAGGTTGCAGCTCTTGTAGTAAGTATTTACCTTTACGCAATACTTTTTTAACCTATTATGAGATTTATTGATTTACTATTCTAATTTGGTTGCTTTCTTGCACACAGGCCCAGTTTGAGGCTCGATTGGCCGAGCTGCCAGAGGAGGAGCGATAGGTAGTTGCTAGGCGGGATGAGATATTCCACACCATCATAGGCCAGGATGGGCACGGATACACACTTACATACGGCACGGGCATACCACGTTCGACTATCATGTGAGCGGAGTCATCCGGATGTAGTTCATCCTAGGGCTCACGCTTGCGAACTGACGGAGGTGGCTGAGCTGATCCAGTCTCTTCACCAGCAGATGGATGCGCGTGTCGAGGATCTTCGGGTAAGGATGCAGGTTGCGATGCAGGCCGAGGTGCAGGCTCAGGTAGGAGCAGGTGCAGGCATTTAAGGCGGAGCTACAGTATCGACTAGCTCAGAGTGGTGTCCCTATAGCTGATGATTCAGATCCACCGATTCATACTCAGGTTCATAATTGCAGACATCTGTATTTAAATTTAATTTAATTACTTTTAAAATATATATTATTTATTTCTGTTGTTAATCATATATTGTAATATTGTAGGA
This sequence comes from Calamus simplicifolius, assembly GCA_900491605.1. Taxonomy (NCBI): domain Eukaryota; kingdom Viridiplantae; phylum Streptophyta; class Magnoliopsida; order Arecales; family Arecaceae; genus Calamus; species Calamus simplicifolius. The sequence continues at coordinate 31,780 of UESW01003370.1, forward strand.
CCCAGACGCTGGCAGTGGTCACCAGGCGAGACATGAGTCAGTTGGTGAGGGCATGCCTGATCCAGTAGGCTCAAATGAACAGAATCGGGTATGAGTTTATGAATATGTTTTAAGTTTATTAATTTCTAAATAATCTAAGTATATGTGGAAGAATGTATCGTACTCCATTTTTAGCTGTATCTATAAATTCCTTGTTATTCTTTATGCATATTAAAATAGAGACACTTAGTGACCTGTAGGAACAAACGGCGCGTGAATCGGACACTCGAGGGGCCCGGAATAGGACAATGTATGTTTAAGTTGAAACTTAAAACTTAGAAAACCGGACTTGGCCTCTAACGTCCAACAAGCATACGAGGTCCAATGCTTGTCAAACTTGAGGAGCACGATCTCTACGCCATTAGTGACTTGTAGGAACAAACGGTGCATGAATCGGACACTCGAGGGGCCCGAATAGGACAATGTACGTTTAAGTTGAAACTTAAAACTTAGAAAACCGAACTTGGCCTCTAACGGCCAAACGGAGCATACGAGTTCCGATGCTGTCAAACTTGAGGAGCACGATCTCTACGCCATTAGTGACCTGTAGGAACAAACGGAGCATGAATCGATACTCGAGGGGCCTAAATAGGACAATGTACGTTTAAGTTGAAACTTAAAACTTAGAAAACCGAACTTGGCCTCTAATGGCCCAAACGGAACATACGAGGTCCGATGATCGTCAAACTTGAGGAGCACGACCTCTAGGCCATTAGTGACCTGTAGAAACAAACGACGCATGAATCGACGCTCGAGGGGCTCGGAATAGGATAATGTACGTTTAAGTTGAAACTTAAAACTTAGAAAACCGAACTTGGCCTCTAACGGCCCAAACGCAGCATACGAGGTCCGATGCTCGTCAAACTTGAGGAGCACGATCTCTAGGCCATTAGTGACCGATGGAATAAACGATGCGTGAATCGGATACTTGAGGCGTATAGAATCGTACAGAATGATTTTATTTTCAAAATTTTGAATTGTATGACTTTTAATATTTATTTTACATAATTATATTTAATTATATTTATGTTTATTGACTAATAAATTTAATTTTTATTTCAGGTTGATTGACTGGTGCTGCATTGGGACTACTGTCTTCTTTATTTTTTTTCTAGGAAATTGTATTAGATCTTATTATTATTTTTTTGGATTGGAAATCAAAGACATTGCAGATTTATTAATATAGATAAAGTTTTTTTATTAGCTTATACTTTTATTGTGTGTGTATAATTTAATTTTAATATTTAGTTTATATAATTTTAAAATAGGTATAGGTACCCAAACAAAAAAATCCAATAACCAAAAATAAAATGAATTAAAAAAATAACAAAATCCAGTATTAGCGACCGCCTAGCGGTCGCAAATGGCTCAAAAGGACGTCGCTAATGATGCATCAGAACAGAAAATAGAAAATAAAAAAATAAAAATATATAGTATTAGCGACTGCCTAGGCGGTCGCTAAAGGCCCTTCAGGCGGTCGCTAATAGTCAAATTATGCCCCCCCATCTAGCGGTCGCTCAAGCGGTCGCTAATACTATAGCGACCGCCAATGGCGGTCGCTAAAAGTCTTTAGCGATGAGTTTCTGGTGGCCAACATGTGGCGGTCACTAAGTGGTCGCTAAAAACTATTAGCACTGCTTTTTAACTTTTAGCGACCGCCAGTGGCGGTCGCTAAAAGTATTTTTTCTACTATGGAGCCACTAAATCAAAGGAGACACGGGATCTTGCAAGAGAAATTTAAGGCAACACCAAGGTAAGAGCTATCAAACTTCAAACTCTACGAAGAGACTTGGATAATTTGAGAATGCAAAAAAAAAAAAAATTGAAGGATCACTTCTCCAAATTATGGAGACTGTTAATCAATGAAGAGTTATGATGAAACCATCACTGAATAAAAAATATGTGAGAAAATTTTAGCAATTTATCTTCAAAATTTGATATAATAGTTACAATTGTTGAAGAATCTAAAGATCTTTTTGTATTAAGTGTTCATGAATTGATTGGATCTTTTAAAACTCATGAGCAAAGATTGTTTAGTCATAAAGAATCATCTATTAAAAGTGCCTTTCAATCTAAACTCAAAGTGTTTGATAAAAGTTCTCAAAGAGAATCATTTAGTCATGCTCCAGTTAAAAAAGAGTCATTTAGATGTGAAAATCAGAGTAGAGGAGGAAAAAGAAATATGAGAGGAAAAGTAAAGGAATGCAAAGAAATAAATTTTCAAGAAGACAATATCATGAGAGCACGCAACAAAAGTGCAACATATGTAAAAGATCTTCTCATCTCAAAAAGATTACTAGTTTAGGGAAAAACCACAATGTTATAATTGTAAAAAGTTTGGATATGTTCAAAAAATTGCAGGTACAAAGCAAGTGAACAAGCACACTTCTCAAAAGAACATAAAGATGAACAAAGTACACTCTATGCATATCAAACTGCAAAAGAGTAAAGAAATGATGTGTAGTATCTTGATAGTGGGTGCAGCAACCACTAGTAACAAATTTATTTTTGTGGACATTGATAGTTCTTCAATCTCACAAGTGAAGATGAAAAATGTGTACTAATTCAAGCAAAAGGAAAAGGCATAATTGTAATTAATTCCAAGAAAGGGAGGAAATTCATCCATGATGTTTTACTTGCTCCAGACTTGAAGTAAAATCTCTTGAGTGTTAAAAATTGATTGAGCATGGTCACATGGTACATTTTGTAGATAATGTCTGTAAGTTATATGACAGAGAAGTAAAAAAGTAACTTATGACAAATATCAAGATAAAGAAAAATTAAAGTTTTCTTCTTATTTTGTACTATGCAAAGGATGTTGCATGAAAAATGAAAGTGAATAATGAGTCATGGCTATAACACAAAAGGTTTGGACACTTGAACTTTTAAAGCTTAAGAAGTTTACATCAAAAGAACATGGTGTATGGTCTACCAGTAATACATGACAAGACCTTGTGAAGGATGTGCATTTGAAAAATAACATAGTGAGATATTTTCAAAAGAGCATGCATGGAGAGCCAAAACACCATTAGAGCTTATTCATACTTACATATGTGGATCTATGAAAACTCCTCATGCAAGTAACATTTACTCTTTATTTTTATTGATGATATTTAAGAATGACATGAGTGTACTTTATGAGACATAAATCAGAGGTATTTCTTATCTTCAAAAAGTTTAAAAATCTCGTTGAAAGATAAAGTGACCATTATATTAAGGTGCCGAGAAGTGATAGAGATGGTGAATACAATTCAAATAAATTTAAGAAGTTCTGTAAAGATGTTGGTGTACAAATATAATTGACTGTTGGCTATGCACCATAACAAAATGGAATTGTAGAAAGAAAGAACCGTATTATTGTTGAAATGGCTAGATCTATGCTAAGAGACAAAGGCCTTTCAAATTCTTATTGGGCAGAAGCAATGAATACAGCAGTGTACATGATGTATAGATGTCCAACAAAAGCTCTTCAAAATATGACACCATTTGAAGTCTGGTCTGGTAGAATGCCTTTAGTGAAGCATTTCAAAATCTTTGGATGTATATTGTGCACATATTCTAAAGAAAAAGAGACAAACTTGATAAAGTAAGTAAAAAATGCATCTTTGTTGGATACAATTCTAAATCAAAAGGTTATAGACTTTTCAGTTTGAAGTAAAATAAAGTAATCATAAAAAGAGATGTTATTTTTAATGAGAAAGTTATTGGGATTGAAAGCAAAAGAAAGTTGAAAAAACTATTATTTCTCTTGATGAAGAAATTCATGATGCTTAAAATGAAGAAAATGAAGTTAAAGGTTCATCACAAACTTCTCCAAGTGTAAGTCCATTTCAAACTTCAAGTTCAAGTTTATCTTTAAGTTCTACTCCCATAAGAATGAGAAGAGCAAGTGACAATTATGCATCTTGTAATTTCTGCATGATTGAGCCTAAAACTTATAAAAATGCTATGTATGAAAAGTATGAAATAAGGCAATGCAAGAAGAAATTAATATGATTGAGAAGAATAAAACTTGGGAGTTAGTGAAGAAACTAAGTGATAAGAAGTCATTAATTTGAAGTGGATCTACAAGATAAAACACAATTCAGATGAAACATTCAAAGACACAAAGCAAGATTGGTAGCAAAATGATACTCTCAACTATCTGGTATTGATTATTAAAAACTTTTACACCTATACTAGACATGATAAATTAAACTCTCATTTCTATGGTAGCACATAAAAGTTGGAAACTACACAATTAGATGTAAAGTCAGCATTCTTGAATGGAGTATTGAAAGAAAAAATTTATGTTGAACAACCTCAAGGCTTCATCATCAAAGGTCAATAAAGCAAGGTATACAAGTTGAAGAAAGCATTATATGGATTGAAGAAAGCACCTCAAGTATGGTACTCTCAAATCGATACCTACTTCAATGAGAAAGGTTTCCTAAGAAGTCCAAATGAATCAACACTTTATGTGAAGAAGAAGGTAATGATATTCTCATTGTCTCTCTTTATGTTGATGATTTAATTATTACTGGCAACAATGAGAATATGATTTTGATTTTCAAAAGTGATATGATGAGAAAATATGAAATGAATGATATGGGTTTGCTCTATTATTTTTTAAAAAATGAAATCATTCAAAGAAAAGATGACATCTTTTGCAAAATATATATATAAGGCATTCTCAAGACATTCAAAATGAAAAATTGCAATATTGTGGAAACACCTTTTGTGGTAAATTAGAAGTTGATGAAAGAAAATAAAAGCGGTGAAGCCAATGTACAATTATACATAAGCATTATTGAAAGTTTGTTGTATCTAATAATTACAAGGCCAGACATAATGTTTGCATTAAGTTTACTTTCCTGATTTATGCAAAAACCAAGTAAGATTTACTTTGGACAAGCAAAAAGAGTTTTAAGATACATCAAAGGTACTAAAGATCATGGGATCATGTATAAAAGAAACAAGAATGATATTGTGAAGTTATTTGGGTTTTGTAATAGTGATTGGGCTGAAAGCATTGATAACATGAAAAACACATCAGGCTATGTATTCTTTTTGGGATCATGTGTCATATCTTGGGCATCCAAGAAGCAAGATACAGAGGCATTATCATTTTCTGAAGCTGAATATGTTTCAACTACTTTGGCAGCACAACAAATAATTTGGTTGAAAAGAATACTTAAAGATATGGGTGAAAAGCAAGTAGAAGCTACTACACTACTATGTGAAACAAGTCTACCATTTTTATGATAAAGATATATTATAGCCGCACCAAGCACATTAAAATCAAATACCATTTCATAAGAGATGTATAGAAGAAAAAGAAGTTGAAGTAAAGTATGTGAAGACTGAAGATCAAATGGCAGATATCTTTACCAAGTTACTATCCAAGAAGAAATTCATAGGTATCCAAAAACAACCATTAAAGGAAAGTGTTAAAATATAATGATTATTAATTTTCTAATGCTATGTTTTATTTTATTTCTTGTTCTTAGTCTGTGTTGGGCCTAACATAGTTGGCCTATTTTATTATGCTTTGGTATAGTGGCTTCACATGAATGACAGATATTATATTTAAAATACAGTAAAAATAGAAATAATATTTTGAATGATGATATATTTATAAAATCCTAAATCTTTTTTTTTTTACATAAAACTTTTTTTATTCAGATTTTTCTTTCAAAAATAATTTATGCTGAAAGCAATCCCAACAGTTCCCTCGGATCATCCAATGCCAAAGCACTCGGAACTTACTCATCTGCTGCATATATTTCAGAGTTAAGCGAAAAATAATCCAGTGATGCCTGGGCGCGAGTGAACAAATATTCTTCTTTAGAGGCCTTGTCTTCGTCGCGGCCGTTCGTCGCATCGATGGCCAAGCTAAATTTTTAAATTTCAACTTAACCCGACAATGATGCTTGATTGATGTGATTCAACTGCTCACGTCAATTTTTCCACATGCGTCCCAAATTTTCTTCTGATTCCTGTCTTCCCTAATCCAATTGAGTGGATTGAGAACCAAACTCGGTAGCTAAACGAGAAATTTTCCGTCACCACTATATTTATCACTGCAAGCTCTTGAGTAACACGTTTGACCTGTTCTCCACCGTATACACAAAAGAAAATATCTTGCGTGCACGGCAAAGTATCCTCAGCGTACAACGATTTTTTTTTTTTTTTCTGTTCAAATTTTTAAAGATAAATTGGAAAACAAAGCCCTTCATGAATCATTCATCCCGCATCGTAATGGATTTATAGATTGCGTCGTAATGGGTTTATAGATACAGATTATCAACCCAACAACCACTATGGCAAGAGAGCTCGATCAGATCTTCTTCAGTTTATACCAGCGGCTCCATCTTATAATTGCCAATTAAAAAGAAGCAACTCGATTTAAAATTTAAATAGTAGAAAATGGATGGATTGCTTCATCATAAACTTGTTACCTTGATTACAAAAATCGAGCTTACTTTTGAGATCTTAATGGCATAAGATTCATGACAGCACCCCAGTAGCGTTATGGGGGTAAAGCAGTGCTACATGGTTGCAGCATGCAACCAGCGTGAAAAATCACTATAACCATACACCACTGCATTTGTACTAGATGACAATATAATCAAGGCACGTAAACTCGATTTCTTGGACAGCACAATCCAGCAATCTTGATGGTTTCATTCGTTGGTTGCAATGCCCTCCACGAAATTCCTCAGGTTCCCGTCGGATGACCCACCTTCACGGACGGCCTTCCGCGCTCTGTTCCTCCACATCTCCGCCTTTATCCTGATCTCCATCCCTCTCTCCCCCTCTCCCATGACCATCTCCAAACACCTCTTCAACTCCCTTCCTTCCACCACTCCGTCCTCGTTGACGTTACCCCTTACGCCTGTCCCCCACGACTCCGCAAGCTTTGCGTTCGTCCCTTGGTCCGTCCATTGCGGCACGCCAACCGTCGGCACCCCACACGCCAAGCTCTCCAATGTCGAGTTCCACCCGCAGTGGGTCACAAAGCACCCGACCGACGGGTGCGACAGCACCTTCACCTGAGAGCACCACTCCACCACCATCCCATTCTCTCCATCCTCCAGCTCAACCCCTCCCCTCTGTTGTCCTTCCGCACCACCCACAGGAAAGGCCTCCCGCTCTCCTTCAGCCCCCACAAGATCTCCTCCAACTGTTGCCTCTTTACCAGCGAAACGCTTCCAAACGACACATAGACAACCGATCTCTCCGGCTTCGAGCCTAACCACTCCATGTATCCCTTGTTATCCGGTTGAAAAAGATCACCGTTCGAGATGGTCCCGTTTGAATCCTCGCCGTCTGAAGAAATGCATGGGACCATGGGCCCTATCGCGATGAGCTTCATGCTATCGATGGCCCTGATTGCATCACTCTCCAGTGCGTCAGAGGTGTTCATCAGAATCCTTGGCGTCGAGCTCTTCGCTTCCCAATCCAGTGTTTCAAACGTCTCTCTGAAACTTGCGAGGACTGAATAGTAGGGATCTTCGGAGTTGGCAATGGTGAGGAAGGATGGGAGATCGCGAATTTGGAGCGGTGGCAACCCTGGTAAGTTCACAGGAGATGCCGGGTCGTGACTGTGGGAAGTGATGAGCTCATCGAAGCCATGGAAGTAGTGGTAGTAGGTGGCGAAGACGGTGGCAGGTTGGATCCAGTAGAGGGCAGAGGGGACGCCATGATGGCGTGCCACATCCGCTGCCCACGACAAGAGAATGGTGTAGATTATGCAAGACACGGGGCGGTCGCGTGCGGCGAGATCCTGGACAAGGGTGGAGACGAATCTGGATCCGACGAGCTTGTATTGGACATGAAGGAATTGACGTCGTCGGTGGTGGTTCTGAAGCCGTCGTCGTAGCCGTCGTCGTAGGGGACATAGGAGAGGAGGCCGTCTTCTACTTCCTCGTCGTGTTTGGCCAAGCCCGGGAACATGCGGCGGTGGCCGGAGATGGCGGTGGAGAAGGTGACGCGACTGCCGGTGGTGCGGGCGAGGCGTTTGGCAAGCTGCAGGGCTGGGTTGATGTGGCCTTGGGCCGGGTAGGTCACCAAAAGGAAATGCTGCTGCCGCCTCTCCATCTCTGCGACTTGGCTAAGAGAATTCCTAGTAGCGGTGGATTAGATTTGAGATAGAGAGTTAGGGATGAGAAGGGAAGCGGACGTTGCGGTGACGTGTTGATCGTTTATATTTTATTCAAGGAAATTACACTGACAACCCTCAAATTTAGTCGATTCATACATAAACTTTAAAGATTTCAAAACATTAATTTATCTTTTAATATACATCCATCTATCCTTTAACATTGAGTGAAAGGCTGACGTGGATGTTATCAAAAAAAAAAAAAAAATTGCTACCCCTACGCGGCCGCGCACGCTCCTCCGTTGGTTTCTCTTTTTTTTTTCAACGACAAGGGCTGTGCATGCGCTGAAGGCCGCCATGGTTCTCCATCTGACACTATAGCGTGAAAGAAGGCGCTGTGCTGTGCCGGGATGCCAGACGTTTAGACAGCTTCCCTATTCTTGCGGTGCAGAACATGCAGCACAAAAGATCTAATGGTGATGTGACGTTTGTAGCGACGCGTATGGTTGCCGTTTTTCGGTTGATCAAGTTGGGCCTTAGTGTGTGCGTGTCTCTCTCTATATATAAATCTTTATGTAACAAATACGGTATAATTCGCATGCATCACGTGTGTGAAGAGCAGAACTCTTTGGGCATCGAATGCGGTATAATTCGCATGCATCACCCTCACATTCATCTAGCCAGGTAATGTTGTCCAGAAATGAAAGGACAATATAATTGTACGAGATTTAAAGTAACCAAATTTTTCGTCCATTGTTGACTCCATATCACTTTTCCCGATTGTTTGTGAGCGTTCAGTCACCATCTTCGACGAGCTTGAAATCTTTCAATGGCTTCACTTTGATTAAAATCTTGCAAAAAATTTCAAAACTAGTAATTCTAACGAAACACTTTTGATACTAAAGTAAGTAATCTGAAAATAGTCATGAACTTGAAAGAGCTCGAGAGTTGAGAGAAAACTGTGTAAACATCTAAGTGTTCATACCTAATCGAAGGTCCTTCTTACTTAATTTATAGATAATTGCGAGTCTCAAAATTAACCACCTAGCAAAGAATGATCATGAGGAGAGCAGCAGCGGGGTGCCTTTCTCACGGCATGTCAGAGCTGACAGGTTATGTTTCATTCGATATAGATAGCCGCAGTCAGTTGGAGGGTCAGGTCTTGTCAGACGTAGTGGCTAAAAAGAGGTTGATGGGCCAGATCCTATCAGACGTGATGGCCATAAAGAGATTGATGGGCTAGATTTGTTAGGATGATTGGCCGCAAAGTGATTGATGGGTCAGATCTCGTTAAACGTGTTGACTGTAAAGATATTAGTCCATATAAGTCGTCCTTGCTGGCGATCTCGTCGAAACCAACTTGAAAAGTTGATCGGGGGTGCAGCCTGGATGGCCGAGTAGAAGAGATGGACACCAGTGATCAAATGGAAGAGGTCGACTCCGGACGTCGAGGCCTACTTCGGGGCCAATCGAAGAAGCCGACTCCGAAGTCAAGGCTGATTTCGAGGGCCGAATGTAAAAAGGCTGACTCCGAAGGCCGATAGGGGTGAATTTAATAGGTCAATTGTTATCGTTGTCCGAGCGTATACACATAAGCCAGATGACTTCTGTCGTCCATGGCTTCGTCGATTGATCTTCACCATCGATTGAGGATGATTTCATCAGCCATATCAGCCATTAAGATGACATCTTCCTGAGTCTTGCGTCACCAGGACATGTGAAGTGTCACGTATAAAAATTTCTATCCAAATTACCAGAAAATTAGTTTGCTTAGATCGCTCTCACGTGTTTCTGCTGGTCTACGGGAATGATATGAACGAGTCGACGATTCTGAGGAAGCGACGGATGCGTGGTTCCACTTGTCCACTAGTTCAATGGCATTAATCACTCAGCGACGAAGGTGCAAGGAGCTGGCTATTTTCGTCGGTAAAGAATTTTAAATTTCTAATGGATCCTATTATAAAGCCTCAAAGTTGTGGAAACCTTGTGCAACTTGGATGCGCGTCGCATTTCGTTATAAGATGATCAGATCCGAACGCCATTGTCTCGTGAATTGCATGGGGCCAGTGCACAACCAGTAAAAAAATTTTGGTTGAGAGAATATTAAGAGGAAAAAAAACCAATAATTATAATGGTGGCAGATATGCAATCAATGTAGATGCAACTTGAGCTACTCAACCTATGCTCATCACTTCTCGCGGTCAAGCCATCCATTGATGATGAAAATTATTGTTGAAAAATCTTCTGCTCACTAAAAATCATACTTTTCTCGTTCTAAATTTACCATTTTATCAATGGGTGGGATACGCAACAGCCACCCTCCTCCGATATGATCGATTAGGTCTTTTTTTTAAGACCCCCAGCCAATTGGAATCTCTGATTGTGGAAACTATATATATATATATACTTGATTTAGACACTAATTTGAACGCGATAATGATTCAAGATATATGTTACTTGTGGGAATTGAGTAAATATTGGATGGGAAAGTGACAAATCATTATGTCCTGTTTAACTATTAAAATGAGTTAGATATTTGGAAATGTGAAGAATATCTATGAATTAATTTTCTAAACTGGAACGTATCTTTCATGAGGAGGACGCTTGATGGCGATTGCACAACCCAAAGAACGCAAGGACGAAATTGTACTCCAATCCCGAGCCTTGAAGGTGGTAAAGTAAAATTGATGGAACAGGTATCCAATCATAGTCTAGCTTAGGGACAAATCCGAGAGTCCATCATATCTTGTATACTACCCCGCAATAGACCCATGCCATGTCCTTTGCCCTCTCACACCTTGGCATCATCCGGGCTGTGAAACGTGGCGCCTACGAGGCGTCAAGAATCTCCATCCAATTTTAGTTTGCTTGGCCACAATGCATGGCATAGATATGCCATTGTTTCACCCCAAGAGTGGTTTTTTTTAATCTGTAGAGCCAATTATAACGAAATCTAGATAGATTTGAGTCATATCACAAACGCTGCTCTTGTGAAAGGACCTGGGCATCCGCCGGCAAAACTTTGTCGGCAAAATCTTGATGTCTGGCTGTTTAATTGTGCAGTTACACTGCTTGACTTAAACCTAAAAACAATAAGAATCAAAAGAAAAAAAAAAAATCTAACCACATCAAAAATGTTAAAGTTAATACTAGCAAATGTTTAACTATTTAAATAATTATTTTTTTTATTAATTTTTTTGAATGAAATTTTAAATTATAACAAATGAAATTAGAGTGATCCTGTTCATTGCCCACGTGAACTAATGAATTCCGTAGATAAATCTTTACGGTGATAATTAGAATTGAATATAAACTCTTAGTTTGATACATAAATTTGAATATAAATCTTTAATCAGATGAGGATATTAAAATTTAAATTTTAAAAAAAGTATATGAGAACTTATGATGTTATGATGGTAAGTTTTGGGTTCTATGCATTAATTATTAAATTTAAATATAAATTTGAATAATTTTATAATTTAGATATTGAATCATTTCTAATGTTTTCTCCCCAGTTATTTTCATGCATCCAAATTGAGTCCGTTTCCAGCAGGGTTCAACTCCTAAGTTGGTCCACTCACCACACACACCATACGGTTGCAAAAGTCCGGTCCAATTAGTCTAATTAGCCGTTCCGGGTCAAACCTAGACTTGTTATAATAATAATTAAGTTGGAAGTCGGACTGATCGATCTGGAAATGGTGTCAGTAGTGGGGTCGAATCAATCCCGACGAGAGTGCTCACCTCTACAACTTATTAATTATTAGGTTACAGTCAAACGATGTTTGAGTCAAACCACGTTTTAGAAAAGCCTAGCTGCTTAACGCACACCACGTAAGCTAGTGTTGGGTTAAAAAAATAGAAGTGAAAGACTATAAAATTAATATTTTGATGATGTAAACATTTTCCGTCTGTTTTTAGTTGTGACCGTGGATGAACGATGAAATATTATATGTACACTGTTAGCTTTGCTTGAAACAATATTAATAAAAAATAAAAATATAATTAATATTTTATATGTCATTGATTTAAAAGATTCAAAACATGAAAGCATCTAATGTTGCAGTTAGATTTCAGACTTTTGTTTATATTAGTTGGGCCATATGTCACATGGATAGCTATTGATATCCCGATCGTCAACCCAAACAGAATCATCTTCTCATCAGCCAGCACCTGAGGCCATGCTTTGATAGCTGTTCCAATAGAAAATTATATACTATGTAATAAAAATTGACCGTCACAGCAGCGTTAGTTGGTTGTTAAGGTTAACACTTCAATGTTTTAAGAGCTGCCTTCATTTATTACATATTCCTTAAAGGTAGCGTTTAGTAGAAAAATATTATTCATGAATAAGTATACGGAATAGGGTTTATTTTTTTACTATTTCTAAGGATATTTTTAATTATTTCATTGAATATTATATTAAATGTAAAAAGATAAATTCATAGAATTTTTTTTTTACTTTTAGTTAAAGAATAACTAGCTATTTTTGTATTTTTTAAAAATAAATTAAAAAATAATTTATAATTAATCATGAATTATTTCCCTAATTAACTTTATTTTCACCTATCTTGAAGACTACTTCTATAAATATAAAAATTTATCTTATTCTGGCGCTCAGAAGAGCAAAGAGAGATTTGTGAGCGAAGTGGAGCAGGCCTCCTTGAATTTTTTTTCCTTTATTGTCTTCTGAATTTTATTGTTTTATGTTTTGATGCAACGCATTCTTCCTCTTTCATCGCAATGGTGGAGTTTGGATAAATAAATAAATAAATAAATAAATGAACAAAATGAAAGAAGGTGTACATGATAATTTTTAAATGCCAACGCAAATAGATAGTCATGAAGTAGAAGAAAAATTTAGATTATGTTTGGACGAAGTATTTTAAAAAATTTAAAATTTTTTAAATGCGATAGTTAGTTTTAAAAATGAAATTTTATCTAAGAAATGTAAAGTTATATAAGTTCATGCAACATAAATATTTTAATATTTATATATAAATATTGAATGTTTATGCAATAATATTTAATATTTATTCCAATAATACTCGTGAATATGTATTATTTAATATTAATATTTTATTATTATATATTAAATAGTATTATTAACATTATTATACATATTAATAAATTTATGAAATATATATTTTTAATAGTATAGTTATTAAATATGTATATCTATATTTATATTTAAAATAATTTTAATAAAAAATAAATATTTATAAATAATATTATAGATATTTCTAATTAAATTTATATTTTCATTATAAACGTTTTATTAATTAAAAATAAATTTATGTTTAAACTATATAAATCAATCATAATATTTATAAATATTTATTATTATAAAATACAAAAATTATATTTATTTCATAGATTATAATTAAATATCATTTTAGTTATGTAAATGTTTTAATTTAATAATATTTATATTAGCTATATATATCATTGGTAAATTTTATTTTATTTATGTATATTTTACTTATTAATAAATAAATGATATTTATGTAAATATTAGTAATAAATATTAATATTAATAATATTTATGTAAATAATTTTTTTGTATATTTCTATAATATTTTGGTATATAATAAATTAAATATGTTGACTACTTCTAAGTGGATTTTCAAGATGGATTTATAAATGATATATTTGATGGAATTTGTAAATGATCAAGGATTTATAAATTTATAAAATTTTAGAAATACAGCTCAACTCAACTAAGCCTTTTTTCAACTACATGGGGTCGGCTATGAATTTGCTTTCTTCACTCTGCTCTATTCAGGACGAAGTCAATACTCAAATTATAAATAATTATATCTTTTTTAATTATTTTATCCATGACAGTTTAGGTTTACCTCTAGGTCTATCATTACTATAGATTGTTAAAAGATCAATCTTTCTAACTGGAGCATTTAAAGGTCTTCGTTGTATATATCCAAACCATCTTAATCAATTTTCTCTTATTTTATCTTCAATTGGAGCTACTCCTATCATTTCTTGCATATATTTATTTCTAATTATGTCTTTTAAACTTTTACTATATATTAATCTTAACATGCGCATTTCTGTTACACTTAATTTATTCACATGTTATTTCAATATTGCCCAACACTCTGTTCCATATAGCATAGCTGGCCTAATAGCGGTTTTATAGAATTTTTTTTAATTTTAATAAAATGCATCGATTATACAATATTTCCGAAGCACTCCTCCACTTAATTTATCCTGCTTTAACTCTATGATTCACATCTTCACCTATTCTACCTTCTTGCTGGATAATTGATCTCAAATACCTAAATTTTTTGCTCCTTGGTATCTCTTGACTTGCAATCTTCATTATCTTTCATTTGTATTTTTACTTTCACTAAAATTATATTTATATATTCGATCTTAGTTCTACTAATTTTGAAACCCTGAGATTCTAAAGCCTTTATCTAAATATCTAATTTAGCATTTAATTTAGATTTATTTTCATCAATTAACACTATATCATCTACAAATAATATGCACCATGGGATATCATCTTGAATATGTTTGGTTAATTCATGCATAACTAATACAAAAAGATACGGACTTAAGGTAGATCCTTGATGTAAACTTATAGTAATTGAAAACTTACTAGTTTCTTATATTGTTGTTTTGACAATAGTTATTACTCTATCGTACAAATCTTTTATCAATTCTATATACATTTGGTAACTTATTTTTCTCTAAAATTCATCATATTATTTCTCGAGGTACTCTATATATACTTTCTTCAAATCAATAAAGACTATATAAAGCAATAATACATGTTGACTAAAAGTAAAGCTATGAATCCTGGACAAGCATTGAACCAGAAATTGAAACTCAGTCCGTAAAAGCAATATGAATCAAACCTATCAAATATAAGTACCAAATCTATTCATAAAATTTTAGAAATCCTCTTTAAAAATATCCAAATAAAAAATTTTAATTTTAAAATTTTAAAATCTTCACTTCAAATCTTCCATCCAAAAAATCTTTAAAAATCTTCCATCCAAAAAATGCATCCTTAGTGTTTGCAAATACTTAAATTGGTTTAGGGAAACGGGATGAACTAAATGAGATTATTCAATTTTTTTTCTTGAGGATCTTGGGAGCGCCAAGTTCGAGATTTTAATTGTTTTGGTAGAGTCGTGATTTTGAGCATTGTTTGGTGTTTAAGAGGAGACCTAGATCGAGATTTTGGTTATTCCGGGAAAAAAATGGTAAGGATTGTTGGCAAGATGATGTTTTGCAGTAGTTGTACAGGACAGAAAAAAAAAAAAAAAACCAATTTTTTTCGTATGATACGGATATGCAAGCTAGCTGGTCACCAAAAGAAAAGAAAAAAAAAAAAAAAAAAAAAAAAAAAAAAAACAGGACTAGCGAGGACTTTCAAACTAGGTACGAGATAATTGCCCAAATTTTTTTTTTCTATATTTTGTGTGGTGCAGGAGCGAATGTATTACGCATGATGATTAGCTTATTATACATGTAATTGCTTGTGTGATATATATATATATATATGATATATGCATCTGCATGCACAAGTGATGTACATATTTTGCACGTGTGTGATATACAAAAACACATTACTAATTATCAAACATATGGATGTAGCCTAGCATATCCTAGTGATATGGCTGATCAAGCCTCGTACGAGTTAACGGAGAAAGCAATTGACCAAACCCTCAGATTCGGCCTTCGAGACCCCTCGGACCTCCGAGATCCCTTCTGCCTCGACCTGGAGTCCCTTCGGCCATGGACCTCCGAGGCCCCTCAGCCTCGGACCTCTCCTTAGCCTCGGACCTCCGAGGTCCCCTCGGCCTTAGACTCATGTCCCCTTAGCCTCGGACCTCGTGTCCCCTCGGCTTTAGCCCTAGTCCCTTCGTCCTCAAGCCACCTGACACGAACACATGGCCCACCAACAGTTTGCAGTCGCCACGTGGCCCACTAACAATCTGCAACTGCACGTGGCCACTGCCCATAATGGTGCACGCCTGACACGACTAGGCCCACCTGCCACCTATGGCGCCGCACCTGGTAGGACTGGTAGGACGAGACATCTCTGACATACCCAGTGTCGGTTACGACCTGTCACATTAGTATGGAAGCTCATCCACTATCGGACAGCGGCACCTTGAAATCAGCCACCTTCTGGAAGCGAGAAAAGGGACCGTCGAACATGTATAAAAACCCACACTCACAACGAGGGAGGGATCTGAACTCAAGTTCTCTAGCTATTTCCTATTAGCTCTTTTTCTTCATTGTTCCCGAGTCGCTTACTTGAGCATCGGAGGGTCCCCATCGGTGCAACCGATCTCCGGGGACTTCTTTGTAGGAGCTTCTTTGAGAATGAGGATCTTCATTTTTCCAGCGTTGGAGGAACGTGACTTGGCAGCAACAGATTGGCGCCTCAGGTAGGGGGAAGATAGAAAAGAAAGCTCGAGCCAGTCAGCTACAGATTCTCCTTCCCTGGGTATTCAAAAAGATGGTGGTGACGAGCGCATAGGATGTTTCCACCAGCCATGATGGGGGGCATCGCCAGGAGGTTGACCCGTCGGAGGCTGGTCCCCTTGCTTCCCAGACCAGCGTCCTCGCACCGCCATCGCCACCACCGTCGCAGCAGCCAGATGATTGGATCGCTGCTCTCACCATGGAGGTCCAGTCGCTAGTGGCAGCGGTCCAGGTTCTACAGTAGCAATCGATCGCCGCAGCGGCAGCCGGAGCCACCCTCATCGGTCCCGGGGGTGGTCCAACCCAGCCAGCATTCTTTCTAGGAGAGATCTTCCCTCCGGGAGGTCTGTCACCATTGTGCTTTGCCCTGACATCATCGCCGGGAGGCCTCTAAGAGGTCACGGTCCCCTTCTTGCCACGCCAGCTCTTCCCCTAAGCAACGGCATGGGAGGAAGGCGGAGCGCACCTGTCTGTATCGTCGCCACCCCTCACCGTCCTCTGAGTCTTCAAGGGAGGGGTCCTTTGATGGCCGAATAGCTCGCCGGGCCAAGCGCCGACTGGATGAATACAACCAATGGCTAGAGGAGCTTAGCCGCAGAATTACTAATCCGCTGGAGGCGGATTACGACAGCCGTCCACCACTGTCCCGCCTCATAATGGAGGAGCCGATTTCAACCCAGTTCTGCCTCCCTCAACTGAACCCATACGACGAGACCACCGATCCCCTGAACCATCCTGAAAGCTACAAGGTCCTCATGCAGGTCCAGGGGGCGACCGACTCCTTGCTTTGCATTGCCTTCCCCGCCACCCTGAGGAAGGCTGCCCGAGCTTGGTACTCCAGCTTGCCGCCGCGGAGTATCAACTCCTTCCGATAGCTGGAGAGGGCCTTCCTGGCTTACTTCGATGCCTGCCGAAAGATCCCTCGAGTGGCAGACAGTCTATTCTCCATCCAATAGAAAAGCGGTGAGTCCCTATGGGACTTCGTCGCCCGATTCAAAGTAGCTGCCCTCGAGGTCTACAACCTTGAGGACTATGTGGCCACTTTGGCCTTGAAGCGGGGGCTCCACTCCTCCCATTTTGCCTACTCTCTCAACAAGAAGCCGCCTGGCTCCTACACCGAACTGCTGAGCCGGGCACAGAAGTACATCTGCGCTGATGAGGCTGACTCCTCCCAACGCGAGGTAAATGGGAGTTCCGCCAAAAAGCAAGCCCGTCTCGAGTCTGCTAAGCCTCGGCCCAGGAGGCCCAAGCCTCCCCGCCGACCAGACAGCCATCCATGAGCGCTCGCTCCTAGGGAAAGTCCATTCACTCCCTTGCTCGCCCCGATATCTCATATCCTGATGGAGATCAAGGGAGAGCCGTATCTCCAGCGCCCTCCTCCATTGAACCCCAAGATTTCTTGCAACAAAAATCTGTACTGCCGCTTCCACTAGGACCACGGCCATGACACTAAAGACCGCCGCCAGCTGAAGAAGGCGATTGAGGACCTTATCCAGCATGGCCACCTGGGGAAGTTTGTTCAGAGAGGTAACCTAAGTGCACCAGCCTATCAGCACCTCCGCCTCCTAAGGTCGGCATCGACAATGCCCCAATCGAGAAGATGGTGGCCATTATCTCTTGGAGGGCAGGCGACGCCTCCAAGAGGCCATGGGGAGATGTGGGGCTAGATTATGTAATTCCCTTTTCTTAAGGGAACCTAGAGGGGGTAGTTAACAAGAATGATAACAGCGTCGTCGTGTCTATGATGATAGTGAAGCACCCTGTAAAAGGAATTTTAGTTGATAGTGGGAGCTCAGTGGATATTTTAAGTTACGATGCATTTGTTTGGATGAACCTGTCTCCCGTCTTCCTCCGGTCTGTCACCACACCCTTGATGGGTTTTACCGAAGATTCTATAAGGGTCGAGGGCGAGATCACTCTCCCTGTCACGGCCGGGACCCCACCGTGTCAGAGCACGGTTTTCATAAACTTCGTGGTTGTTCGGGTTTCTCTGACCTACAAAACCATCCTCGGGAGACTCGGTCCGAACCTTCTGGATGCAGTCATCTCCACAAAAACTACTCGTAAGGTTTCCACCAGCGAAGGAGTCAGGGGGATGCGGGGGGAGTAGAACTCGCTGCCACTTTTCTACCATATGGCCCCCAGCCCATAGGAGGTGGTGTCTGCACCGACACCAGAATCACTCGACCCCCGAGACTTGGAGAGGAGGGGGCAGCCAGCCAAATGCCTGCTGACCTTCCTGCTGGGGGAGGACCTAACAAGGATAGTTCAGATTGGATCGCTACTCTCGGAGGAGGCGCACGAGCAGCTTCTAGCCTTCCTGCGTGCCAACTCCGATGTCTTTGCACGGTCGACATCTGATATGCCAGGTATACCCGAAGAAGTAATTACCCATCGGCTTAACATCAAACCAGAATACTGGCCCATTTGGCAGAAGAAGAGGAGCTTTGCCCCCGATCGATAGAAGGCCATTGGCAAGGAGGTTTATAAGCTGGTGGCTGGTGGCCACATCCGAGAGGTCCACTACCCTGACTGGCTAGCCAATGTCATGATGGTTTGTAAGGCTAGCAGGAGCTGGAGGATGTTTGTGGACTTCACTAATCTCAACAAGGCATGCCCTAAGGATAGCTTTCTACTGCCTCAGATTGATCAGCTGGTGGATGCCACATTCAGTCATGAGACCCTCAGTTTCATTGATGCCTTCTTCGGATACAATCAAATCAAGATGGACTCGACGAACGAGGAGGCTACCTCATTTGTGACCGAGAAGGGTATATATTGTTACAAGGTAATGCCGTTCGGGTTAAAGAACACTGGGGCCACCGATGATAGGCTAATGAATAAGGTCTTCAAGGACCAGATCGGGCGCAACATGAAGGTATACGTGGATGACATGCTAACCAAGAGTATCCAAACTACTGACCATGTTGCCGACCTTGCGGAGACCTTCGGCAATCTCCGCTGGTACCAGATGAGGCTAAACCCCTGCAAGTGTGCTTTCGGAGTGACAGTAGGCAAGTTTCTGGGCTTCATGGTGATGCAGTGGGGGATCGAGGCGAACCCCGATAAAATCCAAGCTATCCTTGACATGAGGCCCTCGGCTAGCAAGAAGGAAGTGCTGCGCTTAACTGGGAGGGTGGCAGCCCTGAGCCGGTTCTTGTCCAAGTCAGCAGAGAGATGTCTGCCTTTCTTCAAGGTGCTGCGCAAGGTCAACGGCTTCGAGTGATCGAGGGAGTGCTAGAATGCTTTCGAGGAGTTGAATAAATTTTTATCCACTCCATCGTTGCTGTCCAAGCCGAAGGGCGAAGAGGAGCTCTTTCTTTACCTTGCAGCCTCCTCTGAAGTTGTCAGCTCCGTGCTCGTACGCATGGACACCGATGGGACGCAGAGGCCAATCTACTACACCAGTAAGGTGCTTCATGATGTGGAGACCAGGTATTCCAAGACCGAGAAGATCATCTTTGCCTTGATCCTCTTCGCTCAGTGCTGTAGGCCCTACTTCCAAGCCCATCCTATTATGGTGCTCATGGACCAGCCCCTTCAGACGATCTTATCCCGTCCTGACACCTCCGGCCGACTCGCAAATTGGGCCATCAAGTTTGGGAAGTTCGACTTGTCCATCCGATCAAGGTCTGCAATGAAGTCCCAAGTGTTAGCTAATTTTTTGATCGAATGCACTTGGGCTGAGGAGCAGCTAGAGGAACCACACTTGGAGTCCCCTATGGCAGCGGAGGCGAGAGAAGACTGGATCCTTCATGTAGACGGCGCATCTAACTCTAAGGAGAGTGGAGCTGGGCTCATCCTCGCAAGCTTCGAGGGAGAGGCGATGGAGTACGCTCTCCTTTTCCTTTTCTCCGCCACCAACAACCAAGCGGAGTATGAAGCTTTGCTGGCGGGAATGAAGTTGGCCAAGGAGCTCGGAGCAAGATGTCTCAGGGCTTTCACTAATTCCTAGCTTGTCTCTGGGCAAGTTGCGAGGGAATACGAGGCATGAGATCCGGCCATGTCCCGTTACCTGAGTAAGGTTCAATCCGAGGCCTCCCATTTTGCTTACTTCCATGTCAGTTACATTCCCAAAGGAGAGAAGCTGATGCGCTGTCTCGTTTGGCCACCTCGGCCAATGGGACCTTGGGGGAACGTATATGGAACATATGGAGGTCCCAAGCATCGAAGCCACAGAAGAGGCCCTACTGGTCACGCAGGAACCCTCTTGGATGTATGCTTACATCCGGTACCTTACCGATGGCATCCTTCCCGAAGATCTGGTTAAGGCCATGCTGCTTAAGCGATGAGCTCCTAAGTTTTTGATGATGGGCGGGCAGCTCTACCGAAGGTCCTTCTTATACCTGGTCCTTAGGTGCGTCGGCCTCATGGAAGCTGATTACATCCTGTGGAAGATCCATGAGGGAATTTATGGAAGTCATCTGGGGGGCAAAGCACTGGCATACAAAGCCCTGTGCCAAGGGTACTATTGGCTGACGATGAAGGAGGATGCCCCGAGCTAGTTCGAAAGTGTGACAGCTGCCAACGACACGCCAACATCCAGCGGCAGCCGACCTCTCGGCTGAGCCCCTGGTGGCCCCCTAGCCTTTTGCTCAGTAGGGGATGAATATCCTAGGATCGTTTCCCCCGGTCTCTGGCTAGCGCAAGTTTCTATTGGTAGCCATCGACCACTTTACCAAATGGAATGAGGCCGAGGCACTGGCTAAGATCACCGAAAGCAAAGTGAGATCCTTTTTCTAGAAGTCTGTAATCTGTCGGTTCGGACTACCGCATACCCTCATCACCAACAACGGTTGGCAGTTCAACAACGCACCCTTCAGAAGATTCTGCACCGAGCTAGGCATTCATCAGTGGTTCACCTCTGTCAAACACCCTCAGACCAACGGTGCGGTCGAGGTAACAAATCGCATTATCCTCTAAGGACTCAGAGCACAACTGGACGACTTCAAAGGGAGGTGGGTGGAGGAACTTCCCAACGTGCTGTGGGCTTACCACACAGCGTTGCGGGCTCCTATGGGGGAGACCCCCTTCAGTCTCATCTTCGGATCCGAGGCTATTATCCCTGTGGAGATCGGCGTCCCAAGCCTTCGGACGGAGACTTACAACAAGGAGGACAACTCGAACCAGCTGCGAGCCAACCTCGACCTTGTGGAGGAGGTATGTGACCGAGTGCGACTCCGGATGGCCGCTTACTAACAGCGAACCGCTAGGTATTATAATGCTCATGTCCGTCCCAGAACAATCTTGCCAGGAGACCTAGTCCTCAGGCGGGCCGAAGTCTCGAAGCCGACGGAAGGAGGCAAGTTGTCGCCAAATTGAGAAGGACCCTATCGAGTCACCGAAGCCCTCCATCATGGAGCGTACCGAATCGAAGGACTAGATGAGAAGTCATTCCCTCGGACTTGGAACTCTGACAACCTCCGTCAGTACTACCAGTAATGTATCCCTTCTATACATTGGGCGGATTATTCATATTCTTTTGGACTCACCTGTCCTATATTTCATATTAATAAAAGTGTGTTTGAGTAACTCATCTTTTCAGCAAAAGTCCGAGGCCAGCTTGGCACTTCAAGCCCGATGTACCATCGGCACTCAAAAGCCCGAGGCTAGCTCAGCACTTCAAGCCCGATGTACCATCGGTACTCAAAAGCCCAAGGCCAGCTCGGCACTTCAAGCCCGATGTACCATCGGCACTCAAGAGCCCGAGGCCAGCTCGGCACTTCAATCCTGATATACCATCGGCACTCAAAAGCCTGAGGCAATCTCGATACTTCAAGCCCGATGTACCATCGGCACTCAAAAGCCTGAGGCCAGCTCGGCACTTCAAGCCCGATGTACCATCGGCACTCAAAAGCCCAAGGCCAGCTCGGCACTTCAAGCCCGATGTACCATCGGCACTCAAAGGCCCAAGGCCAACTCGGCACTTCAAGCATGATGTACCATCGGCACTCAAAAGCCCAAGGCTAGCTCAGCACTTCAAGCCCGATGCAACATCGGCACCACAAGACCGAGGCTTGCTTTGGAGTTCCAATGGCAGCTCGACGCTGCAGGCTCCCCACGAGGCTTGCACCTACGCATCAACCTCGGGTTTGCTAAGGGGAGCTTCGAGTCAAACCTCGGTGCTCACAATAGGGTCCGGTCCTATATAACAACTAAGTCATGGATTCGCTCATGGTAAGCCGACAGACGCCACACCCCTCCCAGTGCCGACGGAGCCCCTAAGGGTCCTATGACGACAAGTTGGGAGGAAAGTTACTACACTAGCTAATGAAAGCAGATTTCAAAAAGAATTTTTCATTACTTTAAAGTGTCTATAAAATGCTGACCAAGTTGGACTATAAAGGAAAGAAGATGCAAGGGGTCAGGGGTCGACTGCAGCAGGCTCGCCCTCGGATGGTACCCCCTCGGACACCTTATCCGGCTCTATCTCCATGGCGCCGGGAGGCCCAAGACCCTGGCCACCTTCTCCCGGTAGTCCTTGAACCTCTGCAGATAGACATCCGCAGAGGCTTCGGCTAGCTCGCCCGCGAAGCTAGTAGACTTGCGGAAGTTGTCCACAGCTTCCACAGCTCTCTTCTCGGCCTCGACTGCCTTCTCCTCGGCAACGGCCACCCTCTCCTCAACGGTGGCTGCGGCAGCTTCTGCCTCATGCGCCTTAGCCTCCCCCTCCGCAGCACGAGAATCTGACCTCCTTGCCGCCTCTTCAGCTTTCTCTGCCCTCTCTTTGGCCACCTTTATTCCAGTGGCAAGGGCGTTGATACGGAAGTCCCGGGCAGTCACAGCCCCCATGGCCTCCCCCAATTGGTCCAAAGCCGCCCGAGCGCACTCAGCCTCGGCTTCTGCCCGGCATTCGGCCGCCTCCCTAGCCTCTTCTGCCCTCTCAGCCCAGGCTCGGGCCTCGGCAACCTCCCACTGAGCTTCGCGGAGAACGGTCTGCCCTTGGTTGATGACCTCCCGTGTGGCCACTAAGGAGTTCGCCGACTGCATCAAAAAGTAAGTTAGTACAAAAGCTAATGGAATACAAGAAAAAATTACTAAGTCATGCAGGATACTTACCCGAACGAGAGCCACGAAGGCCTCCCAGAAAAAGGCTGAGGCCCCCAACTGGCTTAGCTCCTCCTGGAACTCGGGGAGGATGATTTGGGAGATAAGCCACTCCACCTTGTGCCCATGATTCATCGTGGAGGGCCAAGAAGGGATCGCCCCGGCTTCGCCTCCCTCGGCGGCCTCGGTTGGCTTGGGCGCAATGTGTGCCAGGCTGGGAACCACTGGCACTTCCTCCATGGGCGGCCCCGCCGCTGCCAGGGGGCCCTCACCCGGGCTCGACTCCACCTCCGGCCGGGTTGGCTCAACAGCTGGGATGGTGGGCTCTACTGCTGCAGCCCCCTTGCTCCCTTCGGGGGGGTGTCGGCCGTGAGGTCGATGGAAGGGCCAACCACTGACTCTCTATGCTCCTGGGGTGGAGAGGATTGTGCCGAAGGTTGGCTCGGGGCCGGAGTCCGCTGCCTCCTGCTCGGCCCCTCGGTGCCCTCGAGGGCCCTCTTCCTCTTTGTTGCGTCCTTCCTAATAATATGAACATGGATCTTCATCACTGCAAGTCAGCAGTTGGAGTTAGCAAAAAAAAAGGAAAAAAAAAAAAAAGCAGAAACAGGCTAAGGGTCAGGTCTGCAGCCACTCATCGCTCCAGGAAGCAATGCCCGCGAGTAGGAGGTTGTCCTCTGACAGAAGTTGGTTGCACCGAGGGATCTCGGCCGTCAGGAGCTGTCCAAGTGCCTCCCTGTCTCCCGAGATCACTGATGAGTCTTTATTTGGCCTCAAGTCCAGATCCCCCCACCTCAACTTCACTCCCTCAAGGTCAGCAAAAAAGAATCGGGACTTCCATCCCTTGATGGAAGAAGGAAGGTGAAGTTTTAGGACTTGGCCAGGCCGGGGCTGAAACAGCCACCAACCCAACTATTGCCAGAGGGTGTAGAAGTAGCGGAAGAGGGAGAGTCTGGACTCAATACCATGAAGTGGCAAAGTACAATGAAGCCGCAGATGGTCCGAATGAAGTTCGGGACCAACTGGGCAGGGGTCAGGGAGTACCTGTCGAGTAGATTGAGGAAAAAAGAGTGATAGGATAAGCAGAGACCTATCCTGAGGGAGACCTCATAGATGGCAATCCTATCGGGTCGGGAGGAAACTACTCTATCGTCAGGGGTCGGTAGTAACATCCCTATGTCCCTAGAATCTGGTAACGAAACCTGATGTTAGCCAGGTCTTAGCCCGTTACCGTGGAGGCAGTCCCCTCGGGGATTCCGCCCCCACCCTCGAAGAGGTGCCGGCGGCCAATGGGCGGCTCCTAGCAGGGGCCCAACCGGCGACTCGCCGTTGAGCAAGAGGCACGTGGTCCTCGGAGGGGGAGGAGGAGAGGACCACGAGGAGGCAGGAGACAAAGAGGCGCGAAGCCTCGAGGAGGAAATCTGATCCTCGGGATCAGCAAAGGAAGACCATGATGGAGAAGAGGCCATGAGAGCTGAAAGTGGAGCTAGGACAATCAAAGAACTGACCTGGATCGAAAAAGAAGGCAGCAAGAACAGGTTCTTGGGAGGAAAACACAGTCGGGAGAGCCGAAGGAAGAAGACGATCTCAGAGTAAAGTGACAAGACTCAAGGCTTTCCCCTCGACTTATTAGTTTCAAATCATCCGCCTTACCTAACTGGCCACGCAGACTCCCGCTATAGGCGGGGTTGCCTTCGTAGGTGCCCCGCACATGAGACGCTCCACCTTCGGCCAATAGCGAGGTGTCGCTGGTGCCAGCACCATGATGGCAATGATGGCGGTTGCTTTTCGGGGCTTCCGAGAGGACACTCCTGCTTCGAGGCAGATCTTTGCAGATCTAACGTTTAGCAGAGGCGGTGACGTTTCGGCGCCCAGGTCACCCGCACTAAGGCATCACTGCACCCAAAGACACGTGCCCTTCGACAATTGGCGACACGACGAGATCAGCCACTGGGAAACTTACACCCCTTTCGCCTCGCAGAGGTGGGCCCGTATCATCTCAGGGGCGAGGGGGCATCTGATATGGCTGATCAAGCCTTGTATAGATTAACAGAGAAAGCAACTAACGGAACCCTCAGCTTTGGCCTCCGAGGCCCCCCTCGGCCTCAAACCTGGAGTCTCCTCGGCCTCAAACCTGGAGTCCCCTCCGCCTTGAACCTGGAGTCCCCTCGGCCTTGGACCTCCGAGGCCCCCTCGGCCTCGAACCTGGAGTCTCCTCGGCCTCGGACTCATGTCCCTTAGCCTCGGGCCTCGTGTCCCCTCAGCTTTAGCCCTAGAATCCCTTCGTCCTCGAGCTGCCTGACACGACCACGTGGCCCATCAACCACATGCAGTCGCCACGTGGCCCACTAACCGTCTGCAACTACATGGCCATTGCCCATAACGATGCACGCCTGACACGATTAGGCTCATCTGCCACCTATGGTGCCGCGCCTGGCAGGACTAGCGGGGCAAGATACGTTTGACATGCCCAGTGTCTGTTGCGATCTGTCACTGTCAGTCTAGCGGGCTCTGCTACCGGACAGCGACACCTTGAAATCAGCCACGACACCTTGAAATCAGCCACCTTCTGGAAGCAAGAAAAGGAACCCCGAACGGGTATAAAAACCCATATTCATAATGAGGGAGGGTTTTCTTCACTGTTCCTGAGTTGCTTATTTGAGCGTTGAGGGTCTCCACCGATGCAACGGTCTCTGGAAACTTCTTTGTAGGAGCTTCTTCGAGAAGAAGGATCTTCGTTTTCCTAGCGTTGGAGGAAGCGGCAACACCTAGTTCAAGTGATTTTGACAAATGCAATCATGCAGCTTCATCAGATTTTTTTGGGTCATTCGTTCTTGTGGACATTTCCGAAATGACAATAAAAACACGTATCAATATACAGAAGGATTTTCAACCCAAAAAAAGAGAAATGCTTTGAGTTAAATTATAAAGTTCATTTGTTATGCCACATCAATAGAGATGTCAAAGCTGACATATTTGTAAAATAAAGACCTACGTGCAAGAGATGAAACTTTGAGGCTGAGATGATTAACAGGAACCCAAACATGCAATTGGTTAAGGATTAATATCTATTCTCACCCTTAAATAAAAAAAAGAATTGGCATGCTTTTGGCCTCCATAGGAGCTGATAAAGGATTCACACAGAATATAGTTTTCATGATTGCACGAATTCTCTGATGACATGGGTACACCAGTAGTTTGGTTAACTCCAAAAAAAAAATGGTTGCATAATTTCACTGGCTTTAGCTCTCCATGACTTTCGTCAAAAAAAGTGAATTCACCTGTAATTTAATAAATAATAATAAAGTTGTATGATGTAGCAATTACATTTCCATTACTTGTCAAAGTAAATCTACCTCAAATTGAGGGGCCACCAAAGTCTTTTTAGGCTCAACCCACAATACAAAGGGAAAAAGGTCATATCATGCGCCAAGTAAGAGGCCAGTACTTCATGCACCCTTTTTCTTCTTTTGCTTTCTCCACTTGAGAAGGATTTGAAAGGAGAGCCCCGAGAACACCGTTACGACACTTCCCCATTGCATCAAGGACAAGGGATTGCCGCTTAGCAAGGTGGAAACTACAATGCTCACAAACTTGCGCGTGGTCGTGATGGTCGTGTTGACAAGCGAGCCGAAACGACTTATGGTCAGGAAAATGAAATTCTGGCCAACTGCCCCACAAAGACAGAAGACGAGGATATCCCATGCTGCCTCTGGGTGTTCTCTGCAGAACCGCACAGCCTTGTAACCACTGGCATGTGGCCAGCCAAACATATAAACAACATTATAGATGGTGCCCCATAGATTCATCCCCAGCATTATATCCCAGGCGCTGGTCTTCGGGTACCTGTCAGAAAGTAGCGGATCTTAAGTATCTGAATTTGTTTACAGTGTGATTTTCCCATGTAATTGTAAACTATGTAACATAGGATGATTTGGAGAAGAGGCCTGTGGGGAAACTACCTTGCGCTTATAGAATCCTGGGTAGCATTCGTGAAGCCGTCAAATGCTAAGTTTAAAAAGCAGAGCCCGTAACCAAAAAATGCATTTGGATAAGCAAGCCTGCTTATGGTCTTTGAGCTGGTCTGCAATGGATCACAATAATGCATAGGGAAGAGACATGCTTGCATTAGTGCATAAGATTCTATAAACCAAGTACAGCGAAGTCTACAAGCTGAAAGGTTCAGCAACATAATATTGCAACTTGCAACACATAAGAGAGTTCTATAGCATTATAGTGTTGGTTGGTATGGTCAAGCAAAGAACCCACATATAAGGATTTCACAGCACTGGTTAACAATCAAGAAAAGCTACAGCAAACCGTGGGTAAATGTGGCCATCTCAATTGATTAATAGTCGCATGCTTGTGTCTTTCCACATTTGGGAATGACAAACAAATATGCAGGTGCTATGACCAGGTATATGACATTCCTTTCCACATGCAGAAATTGACAAAGCAATGGCATGATGTAGAGCTACTATGCAATGGCATTGCAATACATGCATTGTGTTTCTGATTTTCATCGTACCATAAAAGAGTATAACTTCTACCTTTGAAAGTGCAAATGCTGATACTCCTCCAAAAACAAGGAAGGTGCATATGTACTCCGGAATTGTGTATTTGATACCATAAACAATAGTCCCCATCAACATGACTGTTGGCCAAGAAAGTAACGGTTAGCCAGGACAATCATCATTGTGGTGTGCTGCTTAATTCAGTGAATTTAACCATTCAGATGGCATAGCAATTCGTCCAATTTTGTGGAACTGTAAGTGGAAGGACAACCAGAGACAGATACAAGCATTCATAAGTTCAATTTAGTTATTCTAAGATAGCCAGCCCATTATTTGCTTTGACTCCTAGAACTGAACTTGTTTACGGTAACATATTTGAGGGGTCTTGTCAATATATCTGCTTGGTTAGTCAAAGTCAGTCTGAACTGCTTGAAAATTTCCAATGCAAAAACTTAGGAACATATTTGCATCCTCTAGCAACAGAATAGATTGGCAACAGCTTGCTGTAAAGTATGTGACCACAAAAGGACATAATTTTCCAATAAAGGCCTCCAGTAATCCAAGTCATTTTATACCTTTTTTTCCTGATCAGTAATTTTTTTTAATTGAAATAGTGATTTATTCAAAGATCAATTCTAAAACAGATAATATTTCTCTCTAAATGATGTCATCTCTAACATCAGATCAGATCAAAAGCCATTTCAACCCGCTTGACATGAACTTCAAATATGATAAGCAGCTTGGTTCAGATAGTTGAAGTTTGCTACTGAATCCAGAATTATACTAAGCCAAACAGTGGTTAAATTAAAGTTTTAAAAAATTGGACACTGCTCATTTGAGATTCGAGAAAGAACTGAGCTTTGCAGTAGATTGAGCTTTTAAACTAGTCAGAATTCCGGCATATCAAAGTGACTTTTGGTGGCAAAGAAAGAATCTAGCAATAGTTATCTAATGGAATCAAACACTGATAGTTTAATAGATCTTTTGCTCAGCTGAAACCCCCAAAAACAAACCACAAAGTAACTTTGTGGGGTTTGTGGTATAATCTGAAAAAACAAGCAGATTACACCAAATGAAATGGAAGGTTCTGAATCATGGATGGGTGTGAATCCAGACAAATGGGTCCAATCACCCTGTTTTAACTTAATCCAGCTGTAACCGTATCATTAATCTTGATAAGAAACAAATCATTAAGACTAGAGCACAGCCTACTGTGCTAGTAAGTTCCTGACATGCTAAAGCTCGGCTCATCAGGGAGGATCTCCAAATAGCTGCATAGTTGTCTCACCTCTTGTGCAAATATTAGTGGCCTCAGTGACCCGTAAGGGTCATCATTTGATACTGTTTGTAAGATAATGACAAGTCATTGACAGACACTTGCTCATAAATTAAGATAGAAGGTGGTTAGGCTTCTAAAGTAGTTAGATCTACTAAGATTTATTTTGCTTAGAGTGATTCCTCTAGACTTAGGTCTTTCACTGATACAAGATGATTCCTTAATGCATATTGGCTATTTTTTCTCAAGAAAGAATAAGAAGCCACATTTTGTTCTTGAGTTATTCAATTCCTTTGCTAAGGAATAAAAGAAACCAGGAGCAAACAGCAACCAAGGAAGTTTGCCGCAATAAAGAGCAGATATTATTGATGAAATTACTAATTAGACAATACCATGCCAAAAGTAGAGATTCTGTAGAATATTTAGATGTATGATATTAGATATGTGTGTGTGTACAGAGAGAGAGAGAGAGAGAGAGAGAGAGAGAGAGAGAGTCTCTGTTTAGGGGTTGTTCAAAGGTGACTGAAGTTATGTATGATAAGCCAAAGTGTAGATTGAACCTTAATTTTCTAATTTACCCAAGTTATTTTTTAAAAAAAATATCTAAGCAAAGGTGACTTGGAATGGAATTCCTTGGTGAGCACCTGATAATCAGCTGTTCTTCATCTATGGTTAGGGATGTTGATATTTCTAATTAAGAATTTGTTACCACTTTATAGCCAGTCAAGTATTCATTATATGATTGTTGAACAACAAAAAGGAAATGAGCCATTTAAGGATCTTAAGTCTCATGCAGGATAAACGATGGGTCAAGGTTGCTTCACTCAGCCCTTTATATCAATAATTATAACGTACACTAGCTCAGTAAAACACTAACACTGACATCTTAATGATCTACTTGCACACAGTAGATAGATGAAACCCATAATATGTACTTGATACAACAAAACAATTGTCAATATTTTTCTATTACTTCACATCTTTAAGTCAGATGGTTTTGGTTGTTTGAGATAGATTTCACCTTTTACCATGATATCCTTGCATCACAAACTTGCTGAAACATGAGTGTGCATATGTGTTGTGTGTGTGTGTGTGTGTGTGTGTGTGTGAGAGAGAGAGAGAGAGAGAGAGAGAGAGAATTTTCTCCCTTTTTTCTGAGGACTAGGATAGGAAGAAGAATTTTTTCCTGATTTCTAACCTTGAATCCTTTAGAAAATCTAAATAAGTGCATGCATGTTCTCATGAAAAATACAGTTAGTTATATGCATGCTCACTATTGTGATGAACTCAAAACCAAAGCAATCTCTCCCAATTAGTGAAATGAACAAGCCTTAAAACAAGTATCTGGATAAAGAAAAATCCCTTGCATGAAAGCAACTGATTCACCTCTTCTATTTTTAATTAAATATGCTGCCAAAGAAATCATATGGAAGGGATAACAAACTAGTATGACATGGTGAACCATCTATATTCTCTACTGCCTTAGATTCTTCCCTTAGATTCTTCCCTTAGAAAACCTTGCATCTAAAATTATATCAAAATCAATATGTGAAATTAAAACTTCTATATAGGTCAAATAGCATATTTCTTTGAAAATGTAGATTGAAATTGGGAATTGTCTCAACGGGCTATTAAGTGAGCATGGGGATGGCTATCCTGCTCATTATGCACAAAACCTTTTTTGCATAATTTGATGCTTAACAATTTAGTCACGCTCCCTTGTAAATGACATAGTTTCCTGGTTTATTTATCATGGAGCAATATTTAATGTAACCATGCATAGTATGTAGGATTATCCCTCAACGGACACAAATTCTAGAGAACTGCATGTCAAATTCAAAGCATTAAATCTGGTAGAAGCATACTTTTTCCTCACTGTGCACATGAATGATTGTACTTACATATGGAAAAGTTGAAGAGTTAACTCACCAGGAATCATCTTTGAGGATTTTGCCAGAACCTATTTACACACAAAGTAAACAACATTAGCACCATCCTTTTTCATTTTGCCAATAGATATCAGCCAGCAACATCGACAAGCAAATTCACAGATAAAATGGTTTGCAAAGTCACATTATGTACAAAAAAAAAAGTGTCATATATGCTATTCCAAACAAATCACAATAAACATAATCAAGAATGTCGTATGGCTATGTGTTGCACATTGCTATGTGGCATATTTGTTCACAAGCAAATTCAAAGATAAAATGGTTTGGTAGTCAAATTATGTTTAAAAAAAAAAAAAATTGTCATATACGCTATTCCAAACAAGTCACAGCAAACATAGTCAAGAATGTCGTACGACTATATGTTGCACATTGCTACAAAAAAAATCCTGACTTATTTTTTGCTTGTTCATTCCATGTCAACATTCATTACACTGCCTTATAGAAGAAAGTTTTCAATTATATAACATATGTTCCTCTAGTTCATTAGGGATCAAGCCATCCAAATATCTAAGGATTATGATACCACACAAATATGCCAAATAAGAAGAATATAAGATAAGATTGCAGCTGTCTCACTAAAGACTATATAGCAGAATTTTGATATATCCCCAAAATGTGATCAATGGAAAGGTCATAAAGTATGCAAAATAAATTTAAGAAACACTGGATGTGCTGATTACTATAAAGCAGAAACTATACATTTTGCCACGGACAAACACTCATGCATGCTTTAACCAAGATATTTCAAGGTTAGTGCTTGAAAACTGAGATATCAGGAGTAATAAACCAGAAAGAATTAAAAATCATGAAATTCTGTGACCATCTATGGTTGCTGGAAACAGTGCCAAATATGAAATAACAGTTATCCAGCTCAACGACTACTGCAGAGACTTGATATGGAAATCAAAGGATATGATTTTCTTCCTTTATTCTAAACCTAGGGTGTTAATCAGTATCATGGAGAATATGCCCAACCATAGAAAGCTAATAATCTATGTAATCACTAAGCCTTGATCCCAAGCTAGTTGGGGTGAGCTACATGAATACTTCGTTTCCATTCAGTTCGGTTTAGGCCATACTTTCTAGAAGACGTAAAGATACGAGGTTTTTCCTTGCTACATCCCTCAAACTAAGAATCCATTGATTTATTGATTGTCAGTTTCACATAATTGCACATATACACCCAAACACCATTCAAAATTTGCAGTTCAATGAAAAACAGTACTGAAATTTAAATCAAAGAGGATGAAGAAAACTCAAACCTACTTGCGCTGGGTAGCTAATGTACTTCAATGCTTCGATCCCCATCGAAGGACCAATGGTGTTAGTGATGCTGGCGCTCCAATAGCTCCACCATGGAGCGCCCCCTGCCGAGCTTCTCGACCATAGCTTTATCACTGGTCCATTGAACAAGAACAGGAGAGAATCAGCGAAAAAAACCCGAAAAACATCGCAATTTATACAATCATTCAACCTCCCTCAAAATCGCTTACTTATGAATGACCAAACGAAACAAACAACATTCTGGACGAGATTCAGGAAGGAGAGGTGCTCGAACCGCTTCCCGTCCGGTCCGAATCGCTTGGTGGATCTGATCCCAAGGACTAAACCCAATTAGAAACCCTAGTTGGGCAGGCGAATCCAAATTTCTTGTTTTTTTAAAAAAAAAATTAAAAGGAAGTCGGGAGAAAATTAGCCAAAACAAATTATAGGATACGCAAATCCAAGGAAAACTTACAGGGTCTCCTGCAGGACGCCTTGGGTTATGTAAGCACACCAGATGCCGGCGACGCAGAAGGCCAGCACCAAGACGCGCCCAACTCCGCCGCCGTGGACTTCCATTCTCCCGCGATCTCGCCGCGGCGAGGAGCGATTTCCGGCGGATCTGAGGAATGAAGCAGGGGAGGAGGGCGGAGAGGGGAATCGAGCTCGCGAGAGGAGCACCCAAGGCCGTGGAATTGGCGTTGGAGGGTACATTTAAGCGGATGGCGGGGAATCGGAACAACGTCAGATTTTACACGTGGCAACAAGTTATTAGTGGATCGGTGGAACTTGAGCCCTTATTGGTTCTCTAGACGTGGTAGCGGGTCGGCGCGGGAACCTTGAGCAGGTCTGGGCAGCGTGTTAGGAGGGACGCGGTCGCCGGTGTTCGATCCCTAGATGGGGACGCCGGCGAATCATATGTAAACGGGTCGGATTACGATCCGCTAAGGTTAAGCGCCGTTTTCTATTGCCGTTTGAAAAAGTT
The DNA here is from genome assembly GCA_900491605.1 of Calamus simplicifolius. Classification (NCBI taxonomy): domain Eukaryota; kingdom Viridiplantae; phylum Streptophyta; class Magnoliopsida; order Arecales; family Arecaceae; genus Calamus; species Calamus simplicifolius. The sequence continues at coordinate 65,396 of UESW01003370.1, forward strand.
TTGCTGTCCCATTTTGTTCCAATCATATGATTTGATCGTTTACGCAGATCAACGTGCGAAAAATAATTTAATAAATTTTATTAAACATCTGCAATCGATACATACTTACCGCATTGAAGGAGCAGCAAGTCTTTTCCTTACCGTTTTAACTTGCAAGTCAAGCCAAGCTCCAGGTTAACATGCAAAATCTCATTCCAAATTTAACATGATACTAAGACTTCTTGCTCCCTATCCATCCATTTTGGATCACACAAACTATGATAATTGTAGGTGACTTATCAAATTCAATATCTGTAATTTTTTCATTAATTTTTAACATGATTTAACAATTAGTATTAAGAAAAGAGATATCATCTTGAAAATTATTATCCAAAATTATAACTCGACCCAACATTTTTTTTTTTTTTTGATCCATATGAAACTCTCCTCTTGATCCAAAATTATAACATTCAACATTTAAAGTTCACACCGAAAAAATCAATCCATATCTAATCTTGACTAAAATAATTCTTGACCCAAATAATATTAGGACAGATCAATTTTGTTCACTCTTTTTGCTTCTCTATACCTAGAGTAATATAGAGCATTTGCAATAATCTTATAGCAAATGATATTGATGTGGCCGGTAGCACCACATAAGCATTAACGACAGAGCTAATCGATGGCAGAGATCAAGCTCGATGGCCCCCGCTTCTTCAGATGGCCCTCAGTGGCTCCGTTTCTCCAAGACAGCCCTCAGCGTCCTCCGCTTTTCCAAACGGCACTCGGTGGCCTTACTTCTCTGAGGCGGTCCTCGACGGCCCCTCCTCATCAAGGCGGGCCCCTCCTCATCAAGGCAACCCTTGCGGCATGCCTTCTTCGAAATCGGCCTGTTGTAGCACTAGCCTCCGCATTGACTTTCGAGCGAGCTGCGATGCCTATGTGGCTCCCATGTGAACCAGGCACACCTACCGCCTGACCCACGTGTTCGATGGGATCAGGCCCGCCTGCTACTTGGCCCACGTACTTGATCGGATCAGATTCATCAACCACTTGACCTGCACAGCCGATGGGACTAGGCCCACATACCATCTGACTCACGCGCCCAATGAGGCCAGGCCCACCAACCGCCTCAAACTCAAACTCACGTAATCCCCATGAGTTTAGCCGACATTCTCTTTCATGGAACTTCATGTGGCTAATCCCCAGACGAAAATCGAGGGTCCATAAAAGGGTAAGATGGATCCTTAACAAGGTAAGAGGAGAAATACACTCTGAACACATTCTAAACACCCGAAGAATATTCCCATTCTGTGGGCCTCTCTCTCTCCAAGCTTTCTCAAACTTGCGGCTGTGACTTGATCGCTAACTTTCCCACCGGAGGGTCCCCGCCAGAGAAACCTTCGGCCCTGGGACTTCTTGCAGGTCTCTTTTCAGGAAGAGCTTCATCAACAACTTCACGGAACCCTTTGACATCTGCCACCAGTGATAGAGCATCATCAGATTGGCGCGCCAGGTAGGGAAAGAAGAGCAGAGCTCTGTAACACCAAGCTACAAGCCTTCTTTTCCACTGCATCAACAATGATGATGACGCATGCTCCGAAGGCTTCCATCAGCCATGCTGGGAGGCACCTCCAACCGGCGAGCAGCACGAGGCTGACCCTCCTGCTACTAACCCACCAACCACTCCTGCGCCACCATCTACGATCACCCAAGCCGATCAACTGGCCGCGCTCACTCGACAAGTTTAGATCTTGACTGTTGTGGTTCACGGACTGCAGGAGCCGCAGTCTGTGGCCACCCAACACTAGCCCAGGCCTCCTCACCGCCTACGGTAGATGCACCAGCCAGCCAGCAATCCTCCCAGGGGAGACATCCTCAGCGAGAGATTCGCCATCGCCGTGCCCTACCCAGAAGGTACCATCGGGGGACCCTAAAGAGGTCACGCTCCCCCATCTGTAGCTCAAGTGACTCCTCCCCGGAGTGACGGCGCCGAGAGGAGCCCAAGCAGAGGCACCACCACCCATGCTCTCCCCCCTCTTTTTCATCTTTCGAATCATCAAGGAAGATTTCAACCATCAATCACCAGGCGGAGAAGCACTTGGATGAGTACCATCGGCAGCTGGAGGAACTCAGCAAAAAAATCAATAACCAGCTGAAGGTGGACTACGACACTCGTCCTCCCTTCACTCGCCATATTCTAGAGGAGCCCGTCCCCTTCAGATTTTGTCTCCCTCAGCTGGATCCGTATGGTACAACGAACCCACTCGATCACCTCGAGAGCTACAAGGCTCTCATGCAAGTCCAAAGGGCTACTGACGCCCTTCTCTGCAAGGCTTTTCCTGCCACCCTATGGAAGGTCACTCACGCCTGGCACTCCCGCCTGACCCCACAAAGCATAGACTCCTTCCAATAGTTGGAGATGGCCTTTCTGGCACACTTCGACGCCTGTCAGAGGATCCCTCGGATAGCAGACAGTCTCTTCTTTGTTCGTCAGAAGGAAAGAGAGCCTCTCAAACACTTCGTGGCCCGTTTCAAAATGGTCGCCCTCGAAGTCTATCATTTGGACGATGCGGTGGCAATCCTGGCACTGAAACGGGGACTCTGTCCTTCCCGTTTTACTTTCTCTCTTGACAAGAAGCCACCCAGCTCCTACTCTGAACTTCTGCTTTGCACGCAAAAGTACATCCATACCGATAAAGCTGACTCCACCTGCATGAAGTCTGATGGGGGATTCAGCAGGAGGTTTACTCGCTCGGAGCCAAGCCGACCCTCTCGCTCCAAAAGCCTGAGCCACCACACCGCCAAGATGACAGGCGCCGGAGTCTCGCCCCCAGAGAAATGAACTCACCCCCCTCCTCACCCCTCACTCTCACATTCTCATGGAGATCAAGGGCAAGCCATACTTCCAGTGCCCTCCCCCAATGAAGAAAGGAGCTCCCCATGATAAGAGCCGTTACTGTCATTTCCACCAAGACTATGGCCATGACACCGAAATTGCTACAGCCTGAAGCGTGCCATCGAAGAACTCATTCAGAGGGATTACCTCGGAAGTATGTCCAGAAGGGATCCCTGTTGTTCCAGCGCTGATGGGGCCTCCGCCTGCTCAGGCCAATATCGACAACGCCCTAATGAAGAAGACGGTGGGTATGGTCTCTTGGGGGGCAGGCTCTACATCCAAAAGGCCAAGGGGAATGAGGAGTTATATGATATAATCCCTTTTCCTAAAAGGGAGTTAGCTGTGGTTGACAATGTAAACAATGATGGCATCGTCGTTTCGATGATGATCGCCAAACACCCTGTAAAATGAATCCTAGTTGACAGTGGAAGCTCGCTGACATCATTACCCATAACGCATTTGTTTGGATGAACTTGTCTCCCAGCTCCCTCCGACCAATGGCAACACCTTTGGTTGGTTTCACAAGCGACTCGGTAGGGAAGAAGGTGAGATTACCCTCCCAATCACGGCCGGAATGCCGCCATGTCAAAGCATAATCTTGATGAAGTTTCTGGTCATTCGAGTGCCTTTGGCATACAATGCCATCCTCGGCCGACTCGGCCTGAATCTCCTTGACAGTCATCTCCACCAAGCAGCTACTCGTCAAATTCCCAACCAGTAGCGGGATCAGCGAGATGCAAGGGGAGACTGGCCTGGTCTTGCCATTCTATCACACAGCTTCAAGCCCTCAAGAGGTCACGTCGGCCCCAGAGGTATCTAATCCCAGGGAGTCTGGCAAAGGAGGAGAGTCGGCTGAGTGGCTGTTGACTTTTTCACTAGGGGACGACCTGACAAGGAGTGTGCAGGTTGGTGAACTTCTTCCTGCGAAGGCAGGATCGCCTCCTGGCCTTCTTGCGGGCCAACTCAAATATCTTCGTCTGGTCAGCATCGGACATGCTTGGCATACCATCGGAGGTAATCATCCATAAGCTCAACATCGACCAAAGCATCGTCGATTCGCCAAAGAAAGAGGAGTTTTGCCCTTGAGCAGCAGAGAGCTATTGACGATGAAGTCAGCAAGCTGCTCGCTGCTGACCATATCTGGAAGTACACTACCCGAATTGGTTGGCCAACGTGGTGATGGTCCGCAAGGCAAATGAGAGTTGAAGGATCTGCATCAACTTTACTGACCTTAATAAAGCTTACCCGAAGGACAATTTTTCACTGCCTCAGATTGACCAGTTGGTGGATTCTATGTCCGGTCACGAGCTCCTTAACTTTATGGATGCTTTCTCTGGATACAACCAAATAAAGATGGACTCGAAGGACGAAGAGAATACCTCCTTCGTGACCGAGAAAGGCATCTATTGCTATAAGGTAATGCCTTTTGGCCTAAAAAATGCAAAAGCCACCTACCAGAACGATGAATAAGGTCTTCAAAGACCAACTTAGGCAGAACATGAAAGTGTACGTGGACGACATGCTGACAAAGAGCGTCTATGCCTTCGACCACGTCTCTGACCTAGAAGAGACCTTCAATAATTTTCACCACTACCAAGTGAAGCTGAACCCGTGAAAGTGCACTTTCGGGGTCACAACGAAAAAGTTTCTAGGTTTCATGGTGACACAGTGCGGGATCGAGGTGAATCCGAAGAAGATCAATGCCATCCTCGATATGAGGCCATCAGCTAACAAGAAAGAAGTGCAGCGGCTCACTGGAAGGGTGGCGGCCCTGAGCGGTTTCCTCTCCAAGTCGGCTGAGAGATGTCTACCTTTTTTCAAGGCCCTACGCAAGGTGAATGGGTTCGAGTGGACAAAAGATTGCGAAAGAGCCTTTGAAGGACTGAAAGCATTCCTATCTGTCCCGCCGCTGCTATCGAAGCCAAAGACCGGGAAAGCCTTTTCCTCTACCTTGCCGCCTCTTAGAGGCTGTCAGCTCTGTCCTAGTATGCTTGATGCCGATGGAATACAAAAGCCCATCTACTATGCAAGCAAAGTACTTCATGACACTGAGATCAAGTACTCCAAAACTGAAAAATCATTTTTGCCCTAATCATCTTCGCTCAACATCTCAGGCCATATTTCCAAGCTCACCCCATCGTGGTGCTCACGGACCAACCCCTCAAGGCTATTCTAGCCCGTCTTGACACCTCGGGCCAGCTAGCCAAATCTGCGATCAAGTTGGAAGAGTTCGACCTCTCATTCCAAGCAAGGCCGGCTCTGATGTCCTAAGTCTTGGCCAACTTCTTAGTCGAGTGCACTTGGACCGAGGAACAAGTAGAAGAACCTCTACTGGTGTAACCGGATGCTGAGCTCAAGGGTGTGGGAAAATCCTGGATCCTTCACATGGACAGTGCCTCAAACTCTCAAGGAAGTGGTGCCGGTCTCATCCTTGTAGGCCCGGAGGGCGAGAAGGTGGAATATGCCTCCGGCTCCTCTTTAAAGCCATAAACAACCAGGCCGAGTACGAAGCCGTACTGGTTGGGGTAAGGCTCATCCAGGAGCTCGGGGTGAAGTGTCTCAGGGCCTTCACCGACTTCCATCTCA
>UESW01003371.1:0-83921 GCA_900491605.1 Calamus simplicifolius
TAAATGAGCACTTGCTCTGATACCAATTGTTGGCCCAGATGGCAACCCAAGAGGGGGGGGGTGAATTGGGTTCTTAAAAATTTAAGACTTTTTAACTTTAATTGATTAGTTAGCAAGATGTGCAAGTGAGAGGCTAACTAAAATTAATACACAAGCAAATAAAGAGAGATAGAGATAGAGAAAATTAGGCACGGCAAACACAAGGCAATTTTATAGTGGTTCGGCGCAACCAGCACCTACGTCCACTCCCAAGATTCACTTGGGTCCACACTATAATCTCTCTAGATTACAGCCGAGTTGTTTTCCAAGCTCACAACTCAAACTTGTTGTTTTACCGGGTGCACAACGAACCCAGCTGGTTTTAACTCGGGCTTACCAGCACAAAACCCTACACGTTGTTTTTCTAGGGCTCACAACTAACCCAACACAAGCACTCCGGCTTGCAACGAGGTATACCAACCTCCACTAATTCAATCCACTGATTGAATCAGCAAACAAATAATAATGATAGTGTTTGAACAATAAAGTGCTCCCCTTGAGCAAATATACAAATGAAGTACAAATATTAAAAGGTTAGAAAAGCCTGATTGTTTTGCAGATGGTAGATGCTTGGGCTTTCTCCCTTCTTCTCTTCAACTCCTCTAGAAGTGTTGAATCACGCCTCAGCTAGATTCTTGACGGTTGAAGACTTTGGAGTTGAGATGAAGCTTTTTCCTCTTTTGAAAATCCGCCGATTTGATCTTTGAAACGCACTTGGATTTTCTTCTGGCTCTTGTGGATTGATGAGAAGGAGTAGACGAAACTTTCACTTGGATTTCACTCCTTTTGAATCACTCTTCTTTGAGCTAAAAGATTTTTCCAATATGCTCTGTTTTTCCCTCTTTTCAAATGATATTCTTTTCTCTCTTTTTGATTTTCTCTGGTTGTTTTGATTTGAAAAGAACTCCTCTATTTATAGAATCTGCAAAAATATATCCGTTAGAGACAAGGAAAAATAGCCGTTATTCAAAAATCTTACCGTTGGGGCTGATGTGTCATCGTTAAGAATCGCGCCCAGATTTGCTGGAGTCGACTCATGCTTTTCCCGAGTCGGCTCGAGCTCATTTTACCAAAAATAGAAATATTAGGGGTCGACTCGATAAAGGTGAAGTGTCGACTCCTGATAGTCGGGAGTCGACTCGTGAAAGTCTTGGGGTCGACTCGAGAGGTGCTCAGAAAAACACTCTTCTGGTGTCTGAGCGGAGTCGACTCGCACAGTCCAGGAGTCGGCTCGACAGAATCAGGGTCGACTCGACAATTTCATGGGTCGACTCGACACAGATGCACATTTCTGTACACTGAGCGGAGTCGACTCTGAAACTCAGGAGTCGGCTCCGGAACGTATCAAAAATCAGAAACTTTTCTGATTGACATTAAAATCGTTCCAGATTCATTTTATTCATTGTTTTGACATGAAATCAATAGAATTAACCTTTAGAAGTGATTCATGAACTAATCCATAAACTTTTTGAATAAAACATGAATTATAACATTTCTTTTCAAAGTTTGAATATTGAGCTTAAAGTCACTTTCAAAATTGATTAAAGTTAAACTTGAGCATTCTCATTGATTGTTCAAAATAAATTTGTTGCTTCATTTCATAAACTCATTACATCCTTTAATAACTCAATGACTTTAGTAATCATCAAAATCAAAAGGATTGGATCATATAATTTTTCCATAATCTTTCAATAATCATCTTGTGACATAAATTGAATTCTTTATAACGATCTTAAATAAAGATTTAAATTATATCGATCAAAGTCCTATATAATCTTTATATATAATACCTTTACTAAGTGTCTCTACACAATAATCCGGATAAGATTATCATATTCAGAATGTTCATGGACCGTATTAGTGATTAACGATAGAAGATCCTTACTTCTATCAATTACGGACTTGTTTAAATATATTAGTTGTAATTTTAATCCTCTTATATATTTATACTAAAATTATAGCCTCATAATATATTTGAATTTTCATATAAACATTCATCTTTCATATAATCTAGGCAAGATTAAAGAAAAATGCTTCTTTTATTAATTTAAAAAATTAAAAAAATATAAATATATCTGATTTCAAGGGTACTGTTCCTAACATAAATTAAGTCAGTTCTTGGTGTTATATTATATTGATGATAATAAGCTAGCTGTTATAGATCATTATGCTTATTTTTCTGCTAACTTTGTTTGCTTTTTATTATTATTATTTTTAATACCTAGGAATAGATCACAACTTTTTAACTGACGGCCCTCTTAAATATTCCTGTTTCTCTCTTTGCTGCAGAATTTTACCACCTTAATTATTGTTAAGATTTTCTCTTTGGATTCCATTCAAGGATAACTAACTTAAGGTTATTTGGAGATCTTTTTTACTGATCTGGTATATGAGAAAGGGCTATGTATTTATAATGCTTCTATCTGGATTTGAGGTTTGTGGACCAGAAATTAGTATCATTTCTGATTTACTTTGATTTTAAAATCTCACAAAACCTCTTTGATATGAACATCAAATTTTTTCTATTTCTTTGATATGAAACTATCATTTCTGATTTACTTTGATTTAAAATCTCACAAAATCTCTTTGATATGAACATCAATTTTTTTTCTATTTTCTTTGATATGAAAACTGAACGCTTGTTTCTTCAAGGGCCTCGGATGGTATTTTATTCACAAAATCTCTATCGAAAAAAGCGCTACATGTGTCGACGCTTTAAAGCAAAGCGTTGGCGCTCTGTAATGGTTGGGATGTTACAATGCTGAGGCTTTAAAGCGTCCGCACCTGTAATGTTGACAAGTGTCGACAGTAAATTTTTTGACGCTTTTAAAAATTATCAAAAAAATTGGTTTCCACTTCAGCTTTCTCAATGCTTCTTTTCGATGCTAAAAAGCATCAAAAAATAACTCTTTTAGCGTCGCCACTTCTAAAAATTGCTATAGTGTCTTCATTTTTCAATTACTTCTTACTAAGCTTGCTAGTTCTAATGGTTTAGTGCAACTATAAAAATATCCATGTATGGCAAAGGCATGAATGGAGTTTTGTGTTTGTGCGTCCCGTTTCAACTTCCTATATTACAATTTATATCTGCAATATTACATTTATGTGTGTATGTATATAAGTATGTGTATATATATATATATATATATATATATATATATATATATATATTATATATATATATATACATATACGTATAATATAGTTGTATATGTATACGTATACATATAGGTATATATGTATACGTATACATATAGGTATATATGTATACGTATACATATAGGTATATATATATATATACATATATATATATATATATATATATACACGCATATGTATATGTATATATATAAAGAGAGAGAAAGAGATAGACTTGGCTATATTCGAATATATTCAAATATAAATCCATTCACCTTTGAATCCACATATTTCATGAATTTTAAATATGAAAAAAAGTAAAAAAAATGAGGTGCTTTGAGATCTATGTGATCCCAGGATGAAAAAGATGATCAAATTCTGAAATTGACTATATTTGAATATAATTGGACCATAAAGGCTAAAATTATAGTTGTATATAGATTCAACGTGGGGTTTGAGATGAAGTATTTTTATGCATGCTAATTAAGCCATTGAATAATAAAGAAATGCATCACATTCCAAATGTAGTCTCACTATTGCTTTATAAGAAAAATAATTAAAATAATAAAATCTAATGAAATATGCAGAATCATAAAATGCTTATGATGGATTATGACTAAACTCAAGTAGAAATACAATTAACATCTTATCAATAAATCATTCGAATAATCTAACTTTAAAGATTGTACATCTAATAAGGGCATATACTAATTCACCTTCCAAAAATAGTTTCCTAAAATAAACTTTCCTTGTTAAGTTAATAGCATTGCAACACTATTTTTTAGGTCAAAAAATGGTTGTGAATCTCAAGTTTGAATACAATTAAATTTTAGTATCTAAGCAGAATCTTGATAATGAGGTAGGAAATTATTTTGGTTTTAATATTTTTAGAAATAATCTAATGAAATAATCGAATATAGCCAAGTCTATCTCTTTCTCATTGAGGCCGAGGTGTTTACGGAGCTGATGGGGCCAGAGCGCTATGGTCGAGTGAGGGGTTATGGAGTTGGAATCACCCCTACTCAGTTATCTGAGATGACTAGACATGCACGTGATGCTACAGATGGTATTCGCAGACTTGAGCATGAGATTGAGGAGATGTGATGAAAGAGTATCGTACAAGATGCAGCGATGGAGGAGATGCAACGGAGGAGTGCCGCCGATAGAGCAGCGATGGATTTTATGAGAGAGCACATTGAGCGGCTTACATCTATCGTACATATGTTTGTTGTACACCAGGTAAATACATATATTATTAAATATATTCTTATATTATATCAATTATTTATCTAATATATTGTAATTGATAGTTAAGCAAATTGAACTTTTTTAATTATTCTTATAGGCTCTTGGAGCATCAGATCGGAGTGGATAGGGTGACGATCTTCCTCCTATAGATCATTGACCTCGTCTACTTTTATTTTAAATCTTCCATTTTATGTATTGTTAAATTTTGTTAAACTTTAATTGTAACTCTCTTAATTGATTGTAATGAAATTTATATTTGAAATTTTAATTTGGATTTTAAGAATGTATGCAATGTGATTTTATATTTGTTATGATTGTATTATAGTTTAATATAAATTTAATGTAAGCAATGTGATTATTAATTGCATTATACATGTTTAATTTAAACGTTTGTAATTTTAGTTTTTTTTAAAAAATTATCATTGAAGATGCCGACGCCATCGTAAGCGTCGGCACATTCATAATCCCGACGCTTTAAAAAGCGTCGGCAAAATAACTATTGGGGAGCATAATACCCCTAAGATCACGACTATAGCGTATATAAGTAATACAAAAAAAAACTTTTTTCGTTCTAATCTATGAGTGCAAGATCATACCTTCAGATTTGAACTTTAGAATACTTTGATTCGATTGCTCGACCTCAACCTTTTAGCCTTCCGCCGTATTCCGAAAATACCTTCTTTCTCTCACAAGATGGTGGGATCTCTCGGCCGACCTAGGGTTTCTTGTTTTTTTTTTCCTCAAAACGTTCTCAAAACCTTAACCCTAGCAACCAACTGAGAGGGTATTTATAGGGCTACAACAGGGACCAATAGGCAAATATGAAAAGGACTTCCTACGTAATTAAATCTTCCAAACCTATCCCGGGTTAGGATTCAATTACGTAAATTACAATTCATTCCACTAAAGAATTATAACTATACTCCTAATCATATTCGAATTTATATTTTCGAGCCTTTAATATTAAATACTTATTATCTCCCCATGTTAAGATTACAGATATCTACCAATTAAATTTAATTACTGACAATATAATTTAATTGGCTTTATTATCCTTGAGACTTATCCACTTAACTTATTTGATGTATCGGATTCAAAATTCACTTGCAAGATTTGATACAATCAAACTTATAAGCTTTCTCAAGGGGATATCATCAATCCAAATTAACAGGACGTAGATTCCTTCAACTATTAATATTCACCATATATATAATGTTATTGTCCAACCCACTGAGTTTATTGACTCATATAGAATCTCACTCTATGTGTAATCAAAGCAATAATCACTACATACACGTGTCTAGAAATAGAATTCAGATTAAGAGCATAAGTAATCATAATATTCATGAGTTTTAAATTATTTTATAAAGTCAGTATAAAATAATTAACTCAACTGGGTCCTGTTCAATACACACAAAGTGTACTAGCACAAATAGTTAGAATAAACCATTCCCCGTAGTCAAGACAAACCTACTAAAAATTTGTGCTACAGTTCTACTGATGGTATATCCAATTCCATCTAAAACTGTGAACAATAAACTTGTATTCCAAAAGAACCGATGATCTAGTCTTCTGTGTGTAAGCCGTACTCTACACACTAGATCAAATACTCTTTGTAAATACTAGACACATGCACATATATAGTAAATGACACACATTGCTCAAAATGAATTCTCATTAAAATATAAAGACATAACATAAAGCATATCTTTTAGTCTATATCTCTATCAATAACAATACTGACGCATAGAAAAGCCTCGGAAACTATAATTTGCCGATGCATTTTAAAGCATCGGCTAATTACGTTGCCGATACGTTTTTAAAGTGTCGACATCGTAATTCGGCCGACACGTTTTGAAGCGTCGGCAAAGTAATTTGCCGACGCTTTAAAAAAAAGCATCGGCACAGTTATTTTTAAGCATCGGAAATTTTCTTCGCCACCCCCTCCTAACAATGATTTAAAAAGCGTGCCATTTCCCAACGCTAAAAAAAGCGTCGGGAAATAACTTTAAAAGCATTGCCATCCCTTAAATTTGGTGTAGTTTGTTTGATTGTTTAAATTTACTTGGAGGACTTTCAAATTAGTTGGGCTTAATTCATTGGGAATATGCAAACACTATTATTTTTTATTTGTGTTCTATTACTGCATTATTTCATTTTTAAATGCCGATTCTTTTGCTGTGTTTTGCATTGTGATTCACTGAAACACCATTTGTTTGCTCATTCACTCTTTTTTTCTTTTTTTTTTTTTGCCTTACTACATTATGTATGTTTTCCAGCGTACCTGTGATCAATTTGGTATCTTATGTTTATGATTTCTTATTTTAGTTAATTATTCTGCAACAGGTACTATCATAATATCACCGCAAACACATTGGTTATTCTTGAGGCTATGGCGGCACATGGTGTTAAAACTCTTATTTACTCAAGTACATATGCAACTTATGGAGAGCCTAAAAAAATGCCTATTACAGAAGAAACTCCTCAGGTTAGAACATAGTAACATCCAATCGTTTGACTAGACTGGTGACATTTAGCATTTGCTTTGTTGGTTTATGGTCATATTAGACCTTTAAATATACATCTATTAAAGAGAGAAAATTGTTTACTTCCTAGTGATGACGCCCAATCACTGATCCTGCACGTCGGGAACGGATGGATTCTCCAGGCTCCGCTTCACCAGGTTACCTGCAAAGAAGTCCCAGGACCAGAGAGGATTCTCGGTGGGACCCTTCGACACCCAAGTTAGCAATTGAGGTCACAGCAGAAGAGGAGCTTGAATGAGCTCTTTTTAGATCAGAGGGTGCTCCAGAGGAGAAGGGATTTCTCTCTGGGTCTCAAGATAGCCATTTTTTGGGGATTATCGCGCATACCTGTTTACTGAGTGGATTCACCTTTTATAGGGGTTGACCCTGGCATGGTCACATGAGATTCTGTGAGGAGGGAATATCCGCGGAGTTCTTGGGAGTTGCGTGAATCTACGCTGGTTGGTGGGTCCTGTCTCATCGAAAAGAGAGAAAGCGACGGTTGGTGGGCTAAGTCCCATCAGCCAGCGGTGCTGTTGGGTAGTTGGGTCCAGTCCTATCAGCAGCGTGACCAGTGGGTAGTTGGATCTGGTGTTGTCAGACGGCGTGGGTCAGAGAGGTAGCATCCCGAGCTATCAGGGCCGTGTTGGGGCAGATTTGGAGGAAACCGAGAGTCTCGACTCTCTCGAGGGAGCTGAAGCTTATCTGGGTCGGCCAAGGGTGGCCGACCTTGCCGACTAGGATGTGCCGGGGTGGGGCCGACCAGGAAGGGTCGGGGCTGACTTGACGAGCTTGGAGACGCCGGGGCCGAGAAGGGCCGACCAGGAAGGGTCGGGGCCGACTCGGCAGGCTCGGAGATGCTGGGGGCCGAGAAGGGCCGACCAGGAAGGATCGGGGCTGACTCGGCGGGCCTGGAGGTACCGGGGCCGAGAGGGGCCAATCAGGAAGGGTCGGGGCCGACTCGACGGGCTTGGAGACGCCGGGGCCGAGAAGGGCCGACCAGGAAGGATCGGGGCCGAGAAGGGCCGACCAGGAAGGGTCGGGGACAACTCGGCGGGCTTGGAGATGCCGGGACCGAGAAGGGCCGACCAGGAAGGGTTAGGGCCGACTCGGTGGGCTTGGAGATAGGTCCGAGAAGGTCCCATTAGCCGCGATGCCGGCGAGCTCCTTTTGAACCACTTCAGGGGTTTGTGTGCTGCCTGAAGGGCGACTCATCCGGGTACAGAGCTGCTAGGGTCTTAACCGACTCGGGGCACCGCCGTGCCGGGGCCGAGTGGTGTCCCGTTAGCCGCGATGCCGGCGAGCTCCTTTTGAACCATTTAGGGGTTTGTGTGCCGCTTGAAGGGCAACTCGTCCGGGTATGGAGCTGCTAGGGTCTTAACCGACTCGGGGGCACCGCCGTGCCGGGCCGAGTGGTGTCCCGTTAGCCGCAATGCCGGCGAGCTCCTTTTGAACCACTTCAGGGGTTTGTGTGCCACCTGAAGGGTGACTCGACTGGGTACGGAGCTGCTAGGGTCTTAACCGACTCGGGGCACCGCCGTGCCGGGCCAAGTGGTGTCCGTTAGCCGCGATGCCGGCAAGCTCCTTTTGAACCGCTTCAGGGGTTTGTGTGCCGCCTGAAGGGCGACTCGACGGGTACGGAGCTGCTAGGGTCTTAACCGACTCGGGGGCACCGCCGTGCCGGGGCCGAGTGGTGTCCCGTTAGCCACGATGCCGCGAGCTCCTTTTGAGAGTTTTGGTCCTTGGAGGCAAGGGAGAGTAGGCGGTTACGTCAGAAGGGACCCCCTTTATTGCTCACGCCCTAGGGGAATACATTATTGATAATATTGGCGAAGGTTATCCGCATTCCAGGTGCATGGAATGGGTTGTCCATTGAGCTTTCTAATTTGTATGCCCCCCGGTGGAGTGCCTGGCGATGCGATAAGGGCCCTCCCAGTTGGGGGATAGTTTGCCCCCTCAGTAGGCTTTGAAACCTCAGCTTTTCTCAAAACCAAATCTCCGCGGCGGAAGACCTTAAGGCGAACTCGAGCATTGTAGTACCTGGCCGCTCGCTGACGAAAGTCGCCATGCGTAGCCTTGCCCGATCATGCGCCTCGTCGATGAAGTCCAAATTAGCCCGAATCAGCGCGGAGTTGTTTTCTTCACTGAAGGACTCCACGCGTGGACTGGGTAGTCCGATCTCGACAGGAATGATGGCCTCGGATCCGAAGGCGAGACTGAAGGAGTCTCGCCCGTCGGGGCTCTGGGGGTCGTGTGATAGGCCCATATCACACTGGGGAGCTCCTCCAACGACCTTTGGACCCATCCAACCTGGTTCTGAGTCCTCTAAGGATGGTGCGGTTCATAACCTCGCCTCCCCGTTGGTTTGGGGGTGGCCAACGGAGGTGAATCGGTGATGAATGCCTAGCTCGTCAGAAGACTTTGAATGCTTCGTTGTTGAATTGGCGGCCGTTGTCCGTGACAAGGGTGTGAGGCAGGCCAAAGCGGCATATGATTGACTTCCAAAAGAAAGCTTTGACTTTGCCTTCAGTGATCTTGGCTAACGCTTCGACCTCGACCCATTTGGTGAAGTAATCAATGGCGACTAGCAAGAACTTCCGTTGCCCAGAAGCTGGGGGGAATGGCCCGAGAATGTCCATTCCCCACTGAGCGAAGGGCCATGGAGCCGAGAGCGGGTTCATCGGGGTAGATGGTTGATGTTGGATGTGTGCATGGCGCTGGCAACCATCGCATTTCTGAACTAATTTAGCCGCATCCTCCCTCATAGTGAGCCAAAAATATCCCTGACGGAGGGCCTTTTGGGCTAAGGATCTGCCCCCAGATGGTTTCCACAGATGCCCTCGTGGATTTCTCTGAGGATGTAGTCGGCGTCGGTGGGTCCCACGCACTTGAGCAGGGGATAGGAGAATGACCTTCTGTATAGACGCCCATCGAGGAGGATGAATTTGGAGGCTTTCCACTTGAGCAACCTGGCTTCGTTGCGGTCATCAGGGAGTGTACCGTCAGTGAGATAACGAACGTAGGCGTCCATCCATGTGGGCTCTTGGGTGAGCGGGAGGATTTCCTCGCTATCCTCTATACTGGGTCTTTCCAAATATTCAATGTAAGCATCCCTTGCCATACCGCTGGCAGAGGTGGCCAGACGAGAGAGGATGTCGGCCTTGGCATTTTCACTTCGTGGAATATAACTGATATTGAAGTAAGCCAGCGAGGAGGTCAGGAGCCGAACCTTGCCCAAGTATTGAGTCATAGCGGGGTCACGTGCCTCGTACTCCCCATTGATTTGCCCAGAGAGTTGCGAGTCCGTGAAAGCTCTGAGACGCTTTATTCCGAACTCCTGGGCTAGCCTTAGCCCGGCCAGCAGGGCCTCGTACTCAGCTTGATTGTTGGTGGCTTCGAATAGAAACCGCAGGGCGCATTCTGTTCTCTCTGCCTGGTCGGCGAGAATGAGGCCGGCACCGCTTCCTTGAGAGTTCGATGCGCCGTCCACATGAAGGATCCAAGTTTCCCCATCTTCGCCTGGCTTAGGCTCGCACTGTTCCTTGGCAACCTCTTCAGTCATCTCCTCTGCCCAGGTGCATTCAACTAGGAAGTCGGCTAGAACTTGAGACTTCAGAGCCGGTCGAGCCTGGAAAGAGAGGTCAAATTCTCCCAGCTTGATGGCCCACTTGGCGAGTCGGCCTGAGGTATCCGGACGAGCCAGGATGGCTCGCAGGGGTTGATCCGTGAGCACCACAATAGGATGGGCTTGAAAATACGGGCGGAGACGCCGAGCAGAGACTATCAGGGCGAAGATACCTTTTCCGCCTTGGAGTACCTGACTTCTGCATCATGGAGGACCTTACTCACATAGTAGACAGGCCTTTGGGTTCCATCAGTGTCGAGACGCACCAAAACTGAACTAACGGCTTCCGAAGAAGTGGCTAAGTAGAGAAAAAGACTTTCTCCGTCTCTTGGCTTGGATAGGAGCGAGGGGAGGACAGAAACGCCTTCAACCCGTCGAAGGCCCTCTGGCAATCGTCAGTCCACTCAAAGCTATTCATCTTCCGCAAGGCCTTGAAGAAGGGCAAGCATCTCTCGGCCGATTTGGAGAGGAAATGACTTAGAGCCGTGATCCTCCCAGTTAATCGCTGCATTTCCTTCTTGCTGGATGGTGGCCTCATGTCAAGTATGGCGCTGATTTTCTCTGGGTTCGCCTCGATCCCCCGCTGGGTCACCATTTAGCCCAGAACTTGCCTACCGTGACCCAAAAGCACATTTCTTGGGGTTCAGCTTAACTTGGAAACGACGGAGGTTGTTGAAGGTCTCCTCTAAATTGGAGACGTGATCAGAAGCACAGGTGCTCTTTGTCAGCATGTCGTCTACGTAGACTTCCATATTCCGGCCTAGCTGGTCCTGGAACACTCTGTTCATCAACCTTTGCTAAGTTGCCCCCGCGTTCTTGAGGCCAAAAGGCATCACTCTGTAGCAATAAATGCCCTTTTCGTCATGAAGGAGGTGTACTCTTCGTCGTTGGGGTCCATCCTTATCTGATTGTATCCTGAGAAGGCGTCCATGAAGCTGAGGAGTTCATGCCCGGAGGTGGAATCTACCAGCTGATCAATCCTTGGCAGGGAAAGCTGTCTTTTGGACACGCCTTGTTGAGGTCGATGAAGTCTATGCAAATCTCCAGCTCCCATTTGCCTTACGCACCATGACCACATTGGCCAACCAACTGGGGTAGTGCGCCTCCCAGATGTGGCCGGCACTGAGTAGCTTGTTGACTTCCTCGTCAATAGCCTTTTGTCGATCAGGAGCAAAGCTTCTCTTCTTCTGGCGATTGGACGGTGCCGCGGGTCAATGTTGAGCTTGTGGGTGATCACTTCCGGAGGGATGCTGGGCATATCAGACGCTGACCAGGCAAGACGTCTGAATTAGCTCGCAAAAAGGCTAAGAGATGCTCCCGGTCCTCTAGAGGAAGGAGTCCGCTGACACGGACGATCCTTGCCGGGTCATCTCCAAGAGGGAAGGTCAAAAGATGTTCAGCTGGCTCTCCTCCTTCGTTAGAGTCTCTGGGGTCGGATGCTTCGAAGGTTGGTTCAGCTTCCAGAGGACTTGACGCTGCGTGATAACAGGGCAGGACTGGGCTGACCTCACCGGCATCTCCCGACTCCCCGCCTGTGGGGAATTGCACTAACATACGCGGGTGGAAATAACTGCATCCAAAAGGTTCAAACCTGGACGCCCCAGAATGGCGTTATACGCCAAGGGAACCCTCACAACCAGGAATTTCATTATTACTGTGCTTTGACATGGCGGCGTTCCGGCTGTCACAGGCAACGGTATTTCGCCTTCAACCCTCATGGAGTCTCCAGTAAAACTGACTAAAGGGGTCACCACAGGCTGAAGGGAGTCCAAAGATAATCCCATCCGAACAAAAGCGTCATAGGTAAGGATATCAGCTGAGCTGCCACTATCAACTAATATCCTCTTTACAGGGTGCTTGGCGATCGTCATAGAGACGATGACGCCTTTATTGTTTGCATTATCTATGACAGTAGATTCCCCCCAGGAATTACATTACTCAGCCTCCTCCCCCTCGGCCGCTTAGATGCGGAGGTTGATCCATAGGACACCATTCCGACCGTCCGCTCCGTGGGGGCGTTGTCGATCGGGGCCTGAATAGGCGGAGGCCCCATGAGGGTCGACAGCGGCTGCTGCACCTTCTGCACATATTTGCCGAGGTAGCCCCGTTGAATGAGCTCCTCGATGGCCCGCTTCAAGCTGTAGCAGCTGTCAGTGTCATGGCCATAGTCCTGGTGGAATCGGAAGTAGCAGCTTTTGTCACGGGGAGGACCTTTCTTATGGGAAAGGGCGCTGGAGGTAAGGCTCGCCGGTCAAGGAGGCCCGCTTGGTTTGGGCGAGTAGGCTTGTGGCTGGAGCTCCTTGAAGATTCTCGGCGGGTGAAGTCGGCTTCATCCACACGGATATACTTTTGAGCCCGGAGGAGGAGGTCGGAATAAGAGCCCGGGGGCTTCTTATCCAAAGAAAAGGTGAAGCGAGACGGGAGGAGTCCTCACTTCAACGCCAGCGTTGCTACCGCGTCGTCGAGATGGTAGACCTCGAGGGTGGCAGCTTTGAACCGGGATACGAAGTCCCGCAGCGACTCTCCTCCTTCTGACGTACGGAGAAAGGCTGTCCGCCACCCTTGGAATTCGTCGGCAGGCATCGAAGTGTGCCAGAAAAGCCTTCTCAGCTCTCGGAAGGAGTCGATACTGTGAGGGGGCAAGCGCGAGTGCCACGCGCAAGCGGCCTTCCGCAAAGTAGCGGGAAAGGCCTTGCAGAGAAGGGCGTCTGAAGCACATTGAACTTGCATCATGCTTTATAACTCTCGAGATTGTTGAAAGGATCTGTCGTACCATCGTACGGTCCACCTGGGGGAACCAAAACCTGGAGGGGACATGCTCCTCCAATATCTGGCGGGTGTAAGGAGGGTAGGTGTCGAACTCTTCCTCCGGTTGATGGTTGATTTTTCTGGCAAGCTCGTCCAGCCATCGGTTGTACTCTTCCAGGCGCTCTTCCGCCTGTCGGTTGATTGTTGGGGCCCTCCGAGATGGCTCGGAGGAGGAAGAAGAAGATGAAGAAGACAGAGAGGGAGACAGAAGTCAAGGCTTCCGCTTTGGCTCGTTTGATGACGTGGCTCCGAAGGGATTTGCTGGGGCCATGATTAGGGGACCGCGGCCGCTTGGAGGGCTCGCGGCGAGATTTCCTTGGGGAAGCTGGGCGATGACCGGCCTCCCGTCGACCAGCCTCCCGTTGACCGGCCTCTCGCCTTGGAGAACCTCCCCTCGCCGACTGCTGACTGGCAGGGGAGCGGTTTGGTGCTGGGTGGCTACGGACTGCTGCTGCTGGAGCCCGTGGACCATAGCAGTGAGAGTTTGGACTTGTTGGGAGAGGGTTGCTAATTGCTCCGCTGTTTGGGCGGCTGCGTTTGGTGGTGGCAGGTGACTGGAGGATCGACAACAGGGGGGTTGGCCTCTTGCTGCCTGACTAGCGGGGGAAGTCCCGTTGGACAGCTAATGGAAGCGTCCTGAGCTCATGTCACCACCATGATTCCAAAAAGAGAAGAGAGGGGGGGGGGGGAGTAGAGTTTGGCCAGATGTAGCACAGGGAAGCCCTAGGATACTTGCTGCATTCTACACCAACTTTTGCCCCCTTCCTAGTGCGCCAATCTGATGACGCCCAATCATGATCCTGCACATCGAAAACGGATGGATTCTCTAGGCTCCGCTTCACCAGGTTACCTGCAAAGAAGTCCCAGGACCGGAGAGGATTCTCCGGTGGGACCCTCCGATGCCCAAGTTAGCAATTGAGGTCACAGCAGAAGAGGAGCTCGAATGAGCTCTTTTAGATGAGAGGGTGCTCCAGAGGAGAAGGGATTTTTTTCTGAGTCTCAAGATAGCGATTTTTCGGGGATTATCGCGCATACCTGTTTACTGAGTGGATTCACCTTTTTATAGGGGTTGACCCTGGTATGGTCACATGGGATTCCGTGAGGAGGGAATGTCCGCGGAGTTCTTGGGAGTTGCATGAATCTGTGCTGGTTGGTGGGTCCTGTCTCATCGGAAAGGAAGAAAACGGCGGTTGGTGGGCTAAATCCCATCAGCCAGTGGGGCTGTTGGGTAGTTGGGTCTAGTTCCATCAGCAGCGTGGCCAGTGGGGTAGTTGGATCTGGCGTTGTCAGGCGGCGCGGGTCAGAGAGGTAGCGTCCCGAGCTACCAGGGCCGTGTTGGGGCAGATTTGGAGGAAACCGAGAGTCTCGACTCTCTCGAGGGAGCCGAAGCTTATCTGGGTCAGCCAAGGGTAGCCGAGGCCGACCTTGCCGACTAGGACGTGCCTGAGAAGGGCCGACCAGGATGGGTCGGGGCTGACTCGACGAGCTTGGAGACGCCGGGGCTGAGAAGGGCCGACCAGGAAGGGTCAGGGCCAACTCGGCGGGCTCGAAGAAGCCGGGGCCGAGAAAGGCCGACCAGGAAGGGTCGGGGCCGACTCGGCAGGCCTGGAGGTGCCGGGGATGAGAGGGGCCGACCAGGAAGGGTCGGGGCCGACTCGATGGGCCTGGAGGTGCTGGGGACGAGGGGACGACCAGGAAGGGTCGGGGCCGGCTCGGTGGGCTTGGAGACGCCGGGGCTGAGAAGGGCCGACCAGGAAGGGTTAGGGCCGAATCGGCGGGCTTGGAGACGCCGGGCCGAGAAGGGCCGGCCAGGAAGGTCGGGGCCGACTCGGCGGGCCTGGAGGTGCCGGAGCGAGAAGGGCCGACCAGAAAGGGTCGGGGCCGACTCGGCGGGCTTGGAGACGCCGGGGCCGAGAAGGGCCGACCAGGAAAGGTCGGGGCCGACTCGACGGGCCTGGAGGTGCCGGGAACGAGAAGGGCTGACCAGGAAAGGTTGGGGCCGACTCGGCGGGCCTGGAGGTGCCGGGGCCGAGAAGGGCCGACCAGGAAGGGTCGGGCCGACTCGGCGGGCTTGGAGACGCGGGGCCGAGAAGGGCTGACCAGGAAGGGTCGGGGCCGACTCGGCGGGCTTGGAGGTGCCGAGGCCGAGAAGGGCCGACCAGGAAGGGTCGGGGCCGACTCGGCGGGTTTGGAGACGCCGGGGCGCACCCATGCTTTAATTTTACCGAAATTACCCTTGGGGCTACTTTAGCCACATCATCTAGTATTGTTATGGATTGTTATAGTATTTCCTAACTTAATTTAGAAGAACAAATTATATTAGGCTGTGAAGTTTTGAGCTCGATCTCTTATTGGAACTGTACTTTCTTTACATGTAGTTTCCCATCAACCCATATGGGAAGGCCAAGAAAATGGCAGAGAACATCATTTTGGATTTCTCAAAGAACTCAGACATGGCTGTGATGATCTTAAGGTATGTTACTTTTAGTATAAACTGACTGTTGAATGGAGATTGATAACCATAACCGCAACTTCAGATATTTCAATGTCATTGGGTCAGATCCAGAGGGCAGGTTAGGCGAGGCTCCTAGACCTGAACTACGAGAGCATGGTCGTATATCTGGTGCATGCTTCGATGCAGCATTAGGAATCATTTCAGGGCTGAAGGTACCGTGCTGTGAAACCACAATACTTCAACCAGCCAAGAAAATACCATTTCTGATAGTACATTGATTTTTTCATTGGTCTTGTTCACAGGTTAAAAGAACAGACTATCCCACACCTGACGGAACGTGTGTAAGAGATTACATTGATGTCACTGATCTGGTCGATGCTCATGTGAAAGCTCTTGCCAAGGCCAGGCCTATAAAGTTGGTATCTACAATGTCGGCACTGGAAAAGGTCATTCAAGTTTCTCCCAATTTCCTCTCAACCTTCTACTGTTAAAACTATTTCTGCAATCAACACTTATAAATGGTAGTACTGTGATTTCACTTGGCTCCGTTAACATCAAAAATTTTCTAAATATGTCTTGCATCACGTATCAGGTAGATCAGTTAAGGAGTTTGTGGAAGCCTGCAAGAAAGCTACTGGGGCCAACATCAAGGTTGAATACCTTGACCGAAGACCAGGTGACTATGCTGAGGTTAACAGCGACCCTTCAAAGATCAACCGTCAGCTCAACTGGACAGCACGGTACATTGATCTTCAGGAGGGCCTTTCCATTGCATGGAAATGGCATAAATCACATCGAAATGGCTATGGTCACCCTCAGTTATGGCTGCATGATTGAGCTTTTTGAGTCACTGATATATTGGGATTGTTTCCAATACAGATTATTTTGAGAAGAGAAATCAAGGTAGAAGAAGGGTTTTCTCTCAAGAAGAAAATAGATCTATATCGTTTCATTAAGCACATCACCATATAAATATTTTTTATTTCTACGGATAAACATAATCCTCTTATTATCTTATATCCATCTAAGGCTATCCCACCAAAGCATAAAAAGATAGGCCCATTATTTAAAAGCCCAACTCAGACTAAATAAAATAAAATAAAATACTAAAAAACTAACAACCATTATATTTTAATACTTCCCTTTAATGGTTGTTCTTGGATACCCATGAGATCTCTAAAGTGAATGAATTTCTCCTTGGATAGTGCCTTGGTGAAGATATCTGCAATTTGGTCTTCAGTCTTCACATACTTGACTTCAATTTCTTTTTCTTTTACTACATCTCTAATGAAATGGTACTTGATTTTGATATGCTTGGTGCGGCTGTGATATATAGGATTCTTTATCATAAAAAGTAGATTTGTTGTCACATAGCAGAGTAGTAGCTTCTTCTTGCTTTTCACCTATATCTTCAAGTATTCTTCTCAACCAAATTATTTGTTGTGCTGCCAAAGTTGTTAAAACATATTCAGCTTCAGAAGAAGATAATGCCACTGTATCTTGCTTCTTGGATGCCCAAGATATGATACCTGATCCATAAAAGAATACATATCCTGATGTGCTTTTCATGTCATCAATACTTCCAGCCCAATCACTATCACAAAACCCAAATAATTTTACCATATCATTCTTGTTTCTTTCATACATGATCCCATAATCTTTAGTACCTTTGATGTATCTCAAGACTCTTTTTGCTTGTCCAAAGTGAATATTACTTGGCTTTTGCATAAATCTAGAAAGTAAACTTGATGCAAACATAATATCTGGTCTTGTAATTATTAGATATAATAAGCTTCCAATAATGCTTATGTATAATTGTGCATTGGCTTCACCACTTTCATCTTCTTTCATCAACTTATCATTTACCACAAAAGGTTTTTCCATACTATTGCAATTTTCCATGTTGAATTTCTTGAGAATGCCTTCTATATACTTCTTTTGACTGATAAATATACCATCTTCTCTTTGACTGTTTTCAATTCCCAAAAAATAATGAAGCAAACCCTTATCATTCATTTCATATCTTCTCATCATATCACTTTTGAAAGTCAAGATCATATTCTCATTGTTACCAGTAATAATTAAATCATCAACATAAAGAGAGACAATGAGAATATTATCACCTTGCTTCTTCACATAAAGTGTTGGTTCACTTGGACTTTTTAGAAAACCTTTTTCATTGAAGTAGGTGTCAATTTGAGAGTACCATGCTCTGGGTGCTTGCTTCAGCCCATATAATGCTTTCTTCAACTTTTATACCTTGTTTTCTTGACCTTTGATGATGAAGCCTTGAGGTTGTTCAATATAAATTTCTTCTTCCAATACTCCATTCAAGAATGCTGACTTTACATCTAGTTGGTGTAGTTTCCAACTTTTATGAGCTGCTATAGAAATAAGAGTTCTAATTGTATCATGTCTAGCAACAGGTGCAAAAGTTTCTTGATAATCAATACCAGGTAATTGAGAGTATCCCTTTGCTACTAATCTTGCTTTGTGTCTTTGAATAGTACCATCTGGATTGTGTTTTGTTTTGTAGATCCACTTCAAGCCAATGACTTCCTTATCACTTGGTTTCTTCACTAATTCCTAAGTTTTTTCTTCTCAATCATATTGATTTCTTCTTGCATTGCCTTGTTCCATACTTCTTCATGCATAGCATTTTCATAAGTTTCAGGCTAATCATGCAAAAATTACAAGAAGCATAAATGTCACTTAACCTTCTCATTTTATAGGAGTAGAACTTGAAGATGGACTTGAACTTGAAGTTGAAAATGGACTTATATTTGGAGAAGTTTGTGGTAAACCTTCAACCTCATTTTCTTTATTTTGAGCATCATAGATTTCTTCATCAAGAGGAATAATATTTTCTTCAACTTTCTTTTGCTTCCAATCCCAAGCAACTTTTTCATTAAAAATAACATATCTTCTTATGATCACTTGATTTTGCTTCAAGCTGAAAAGTCTATAACCTTTTGATTTAGAACTGTATCTAACAAAGATACATTTTTCACTAACTTCATCAAGTTTATGCCTCCTTTCCTTTGAATTTGCATAGCACACACATCCAAAGATTTTGAAATGCTTCACTGAAGGCTTTCTACTATACCAGGCTTCAAATGGTGTCATATTTTGAAGAGCTTTTGTTGGACATCTATTCATCAGATAAACTGCTGTATTTACTGCTTCTGCCCAATAAGAATTTGGAAGGCCTTTGTCTTTGAGCATAGATCTAGACATCTCAACAATAGTACGATTCTTTCTTTCTGCAACTCCATTTTGCTCTGGTGTATAGCCAACAGTCAATTGTCTTTGTATACCTTCATCTTCATAAAATTTCTTAAATTCATTTGAATTGTATTCACCACCTCTATCACTTCTCAGCACTTTGATATAATGCCTACTTTGTCTTTCCACAAGATTTTTAAACTTATTGAAGATAAGAAATGCCTCTGATTTATGTCTCATAAAATATACCCATGTCATCCTTGAATAGTCATCAATAAAAAATGAAGTAGATGTTACCTGCATGAGAAGGAGTTTTCATAGGTCCACATATGTCAGTATGAATAAGCTCCAATGGTGCTTTAGCTCTCCATACATGCTCTTTTGGAAATGCCTCTCTATGTTGTTTTCCAAGTGCACATTCTTCACAAGGTTCTTCCTTGTCATGTATTGCTGGTAGACCATACACCATATTCTTTTGATATAAACTTCTCAAGCTTTGAAAATTCAAGTGCCCAAACCTTTTGTGCCATAACCATGACTCATCATTTACCTCCATCTTCCATGCAGCATCCTTTGCATAGCGTGCAAAATAAGAGGAAAACTTCTATTTTTCTCCATCTTGATTTTTGCCATAAGTTTCTTTTTCATCCCTCTGTCATATAACTTGCAAACATTATCTTCAAAGTGAACCATATGCCCATGCTCAATCAGCTGTCCAACACTCAAGAGATTTTGCTTCAAATCTGGAACAAGTAAAACATCATGAATGAATTTTCTTCCTTTCTTGGTATTGATTTCAATTATGCCTTTGCCTCTTGCTTGGACTAGAACACCATTTTCCATCTTCACTTGTGAAATTGAAGAACTGTAATATCCATAAAAATAGACTTGTCTCCTGTCATATGATTGCTGCAACCACTGTCAAGATACCACATATTATTACTTTGCTCTTCTGCAGTTTGACATGCATATAGAGTACTTTGTTGACCTTCATTTTTTTCTGAGAAGTGTGTTTGTTCACTTGCTTTGTACCTGCAATTTTTTTGAACATGTCCAAACTTTTTGCAATTATAACATTGGGGTTTCCTCCTAAACCAGCAATCTTTTTCAGCATGAGAAGACCTTTTACATATATTGCACCTTTGTTGAGTGCTCTCATCATATTGCCTTCTTGAAAAATTATTTTTGCATTTCTCTACCTCTTCTTTTCATATTTCTTCCTCTTTCTCTATTCTGGTTGTCACCTCTGAATGACTCTCTTTTGAGTGGAGCATGACTAGATGATTCTTTTTGAGAATTTTTATCAACTACTTTGAGTTTAGATTGAAAGGCACTTTCAATTGATGATTCTTTTTGCCTAAACAATCTTTGCTCATGAGCTTCAAGAGATCCCATCAATTCATGAACACTTAATTCAAAAAGATCTTTAGATTCTTCAACGATTGCAACTATTGTATCAAATTTTGGAGATAAACTAGCCAAGATTTTCTCACATATTCTTCGCTCGGTGATGGTTTCACCATAGCTCTTCATTTGATTAACCGTCTCCATAATTTTGGAGAAGTAATCCTTCAATTTTTTATTTTCTTGCATTCTCAAATTATCTAATTCTCTTCTTAGAATTTGAAGTTTGATAGCTCTTACCTTTATGTTGCCTTGAAATTCCTCCTGCAAGATATCCCATGCCTCCTTTGATTTGGTGGCTCTAATAATTCTGAGAAAAATTTTCTCAGATACAGCTTGTTGGATGAAGAACAAAGCTTTGTCATCCTTCTTGCTTGTTGGATGAAGAATAAAGCTTTGGCATCCTTCTTTTTGTAGTCCTTCGTTGCTCCTTCTGATTATTTGTTAGATTAACTGGGTCTTCGTACCTGTTCTTAACTAGATCCCATACTTCTTGTGAAATAAAAAGGGTTTTCATCTTAATGCTTCAATAATCATAATTTTCTCCATCAAAAATAGAGATAGAAGGTTGGTGGATATTTATTCCAATATTGCTTGGGGTTGCTATAATTTTTTTTGTAGCAATTTTTTCTTCACCGTTTCTTTGTTGATCACCTCATGGGATAGGCAAAGGATCTTTGGCTTTCACATCCACCTACCAAGGGCTTTCCTTTTTGCTTCAAGAAAAAATTCTAACGATTGCTGGCAAGAAAGAAAACTTCCACCCTTTCTCCAACGAAGAGAAAAAATCCAACGGATGCTCTCTTGCCAAAAGCAAGCACAGCAAAAACTTTTCCAAACACGGGCTGCAAAATCATGGCCCTTTTTTTTTTTGCTTTGAGGAGGAATCTCTTGCCAAAAGTAACCACAGATCAAGAAGTTGAAAAGACTCTTTGGCTGTTCCCTAACGCAAAAGTTTTTTTTTTTTGGGAAACCTTATGCAACGAAGTCAAACGGGCAGCTTGGGAAGGAACACGTCACCTACCACAGCAATTTTGCGTTCAAGGCCCGAACGGAAGAAAAAAAAACGAGCCTTCTTATTTGTGTGGAAAAACTCGTCGGCTACGCATGGAAGGGAAAGGACCGCTGGCTTTGGTCTTCTTGTCCTCCTTGCCTTCACTGGCTTCCTTCGCCTTCGTTACCGTCAACAAAATCAAGAAAGCAAGATTTCTTTTCTTTCTTTCTTGTTTCTTCGATTTTGCTTTCGATTTTGCTTTGAATTTGATAGAATCAGGGAACTAGGTCTGATACCAATTTTTGTTAGGATTGTTTCCAACACAGATTATTTTGAGAAGAGAAATCAAGGTAGAAGAAGGATTTTCTCTCAAGAAGAAAATAGATCTATATCATTTCATTAAGCACATCAGCATATAAATATTGTTTTTTGTTTCTATAGATAAACATAATCCTCTTGTGATCTTATCCATCTAAGGCTATCCCACAAAGCATAAAATGATATGCCCATTATTTAAAAGCCAACTCAGACTAAATAAAATAAAATAAAATATAAAAAACTAACAACCATTATATTTTAACATGATATACTTGGGATGGGGATATGGCCTGTGAGTTGGAAGCCCTTTGCTAGCTATCCATGGCTTAAATTTTTTGAAGAGCGACTACTTCAGGGGCAGTGATAACGGGTTTAGAGACATGGGAGAGGCCTTCTATGAGCATTTTAGTGGGAGGAGCACAGTTCTTTTATTAATTTTTTTACATGAACAGTAGAAATCTAATAATCGATGCAATTGATCGTTACATCATACTTGATTAATCTCTTGTAGCATGCCTTATCATAGAGTTATTCAATGAATCAAAGGTTTATAATTATTCTTAATCTGGTTCCATGTGCGTTTCTTGATGCAATATAGAAATTGTAATATGGTCTATTTCAGCTTTACCTTCATAATTCTTCATTGGATGTGTAGGTTTCTTCCTGTGCTGGTATGGCATTGGAGCGCACAAATCCGTGAGTTTTCTAAGTTGGAGTCAAGTCTAACAATTAGCTGATCATTACTTAGGCCTGGCAAGTTGTGGTTGAGCGGGGTTGTGGTGCATGCCCACCTTACCGAAGATATCAAGGCCCATCTAATTTTAAGCTATACAATATTATGTGTTTAAGCTATGTTTTTCAAAGTTGTTAGGTTAAGTCACGCAATATAATGGGGTAAATAAATAATAAAACAAATTTATCAAATACATCTCATAGGCCTCTCATTTGAAATGAATATATATTAAATATAATATAATTGGTATCCCCTCTTGAGTTGACAAGGAGTTTTAATTCAACATGCCAAAAAAATAAAAAGAAAGATGAAAATATAGAAGGCATTCAAAAAGAGAAAGATGATTAGATTTAAGCTTAGATACATCCAAAATATATAGGGATCCTAGAGCTACCTTTATCTTTTTTTAACTTTTTTTTTTGTTTTTGGGATTTATGAATTGTGCATTCAAAGATAGAGAAGACGATTAGATTTAGGCTTACATATATTTGAATATAATCAATATATATATATATATATATATAGGATAGATTTGATATTCAAGATTCAGCCATTTTTTTATTCTTGGATCCATACAAATTGTGAAGCTATCTTTTTTATTTTTTTATTTTAAAAATTTATAAACTATGTGAATTTAAGGATGAAAAAGATGATTAGATTTAGATTTGATTATATTTGAATGTAGATATATATATACACACACACACTTGATGATTTATTTTATTAAACTAATATGGATGATCCTGATCGTCATGCTTTCCAAGATGAAAATTAAGATAGACATTACAATGTAGTGGTGGGAAGGATGGGGTAAGGGAGTTGTTGCACCGAAGAAGGCAATATTTATGCAGATAAAAAAAATGATGGTGACACAACCATGATCAATAATCATGATTTATACGAGAAAGATTGATAGGATCTGATTATTCTTTTATTTTTGAATTATATAATTTTTTTTATCTTTAAGATTATTGAACTGTATATAGACAAAAAAAATAGAGATGATCGAGACTAAATCTTATTATATTCAAATGCAAATATATATATATATATATATATATATATCATAGTTTATATGTAAAACCAATGTAAATGAAATTAGTGTTAGTCCAGGATTAAGGACACGCTGGAGTAATAGTGAAGAAAGGTATAAAAATTGGAGAGGAAAAGAAATTGCATTAAAAAAATATTATAAGTTGAGAACGTGATCATTTCTCCCCTCTCGCCCTCCAAGGGGAAAACTCTTTGTGCGTTCTTGCACTGTGCACGTTGCCGCACGTGCAATGCGCAAAGGGAAAAAATATTTTTGATGCATGCATGTACAAATCAATTATTATGCATGATGCATGCGTTCTGCATAATCCACAGTCATGGTTTTGAAAACTGGACCAGACCGGCCGATCAAATCGATCCAATCGAAAACTAATCATCAGTCTAGTCCAGTTTTATTATTAAAATTGACTTTTATATGACCCCAATAAAAATCAAAAAAAACCCATTGAAGCAGCTAGGTTTCGAAGAACCGATCCAACCCCAGTTTTCGGACTTTTAGTTTTAATAAATAAAATTAGGATTGTTATATAATTAAAGAGTAACAATAGAACAAAGAAAGAAAAGAAAGTATTAGAATATGTTCTCTCTTATTTCATCTTTTCTTATTTCATCCGTATCTTATTTCATCAATCCTTTTCAAATACAATTCATGCCATCTATTTATAGACATAACCTTCCTTAGAATACCAATAGACACTATCTTTATAACTTGACATAACCTCCTTTTAGAATACCAATGGATATCTATTTTATTAGCAATATTATAACACTCTCTCTTGGATATCCATTTATTTGACCATAGAAAGTGCATCATTCATATCTTTTATTGAAATGGGATACTGCCTCATTAAAAACCTTGCCGGAAAAACCAAATGGAACAAAACCATGGCTAAGGAAAAAAGAGTACAGTATTTTGCTTCCCCTTTTGACTGCATCTCTTGATATACTTTCCTTAAAATTATCATTCAAGATTTTTGAGTCGTCGTAGTCCAATTTTTTTGGACTAACTCTTCAAATCTCTTTATAAATAGTGCTTTCGTAAATAAATCGATGAGATTATCGCTAGATCGAACTTGTTGAACATTAATAGCACCACTCTTATGAAGGTCATGAGTAAAAAAGAACTTTGAGGACATATGTTTTATTCTGTCACCTTTGACATACCCTCCTTTCAGTTGAGCTATGCAGGCTGTATTATCCTCATACAAAATAGTTGGTACCTCCTTTTGAGAGAATAATCTACATGTCTTCTGAATGTGTTGGATTATCAATCTAAACCATACACATTCTCGGCTTGCTTCAGGAATTGTCATAATTTCGACATGGTTAGATGATGTAGCCATAATTGTTTGCTTTGTAGAACGCCATGAAATA
Source organism: Calamus simplicifolius (assembly GCA_900491605.1). Lineage (NCBI taxonomy): Eukaryota > Viridiplantae > Streptophyta > Magnoliopsida > Arecales > Arecaceae > Calamus > Calamus simplicifolius. Next base: position 24,940 of record UESW01003371.1, read on the forward strand.
GTAGTGCCACCATATGTAAAGACATAACCCATTTGTGATTGACCATTATGAGGATCAGACAAATATCATGCATCTACAAAACCTACCAACTCAGATTTGGATAAATTTGAATAATACAAACCCATATCCATTGTACCTCTGAGGTATCGAAATATGTGCTTAACACCTATCCAATGCCTCCTTGTAGGCGAAGAACTATATCTTCCTAACAAGTTTACTGAAAAAGATATATCAGGTCGAGTGTGATTCGCAAGATACATTAATATACATATTGTGCTAAGATATGGTATTTTAGGACCAAGTAGTTCTTTGTCATCTTCCTTAGGTCGAAAAGGATCTTTATCGATTTCAAGTGACCTTACGACCATCGGATCGAGTACTCAATGGGTGTGCTTTATCCATATAAATCCTTTTAAGTATCTTTGTTATATAAGCATATTGGTGCAAAAAAATCTCATTCTTAAGATGCTCGAGTTGCAGGCCAAAGCAAAATTTTGTTCTTCCAAGATCTTTCATTTCAAAATTCTTGTTTTAGGCAATCTGCTGCCCTTTGAAGCTCTTCAGGAGTTCCAATCATGTTCAAATCATCAACATATACTGCAATGATCACAAATTATGATCCAGATCTCTTTATAAAGATACAAGGACATATGGGATCATTGTTATAGCCTTGTTTCAATAAGTATTTAGTCAAATGATTGTACCATATACGCCCTGCTTGTTTTAACCCATAGAGAGACTTCTACAACTTTATCGAATAAAGTTCTCTCTAATTAAAGTTAGACATTTCAGGCAATTATAATCCTTCTAGGATTTTCATATAGATATCATTATCTAGTGAGCCATATAGATAGGCTGACACTACATTCATAAGACACAATTCAAGTTTTTCATGCACTGCCAAACTAATCAAATACCAAAAAGTTGTTGCATCCACCACAGGAGAATACGTCTTTTCATAATCAATACCGGGTCTTTGTGAGAATCCTTAGGCGACTAGTCGTGCTTTATACCTCACAATTTTATTATCCTTATTTCGCTTTCGCATGAATACCCATTTATATCCTATAGGTTTTACACCAGTAGGTGTTTGGACAACCGGTCCAAAAACTTTATGTTTTGCTAGCGATTTTAATTCAAAATCGATTACATCCTTTCATTTTGGTCAACCTTGTTGATGTCTGCATCTGCCATAGACATTGGTTCACGATCCTTATTTTTATTTTTAATATTTTGTGCAACATAATATGCAATCTTATCGCCGACGATCATCTTATACGGTTCCATCTTTCCCCAGTCATAACATAATTGGTAGAGATCTCTTCATTTTCTTCGATTTTAAGTACCTTATTCTCAGACTCATCTGAAGTCTCAATTACTTTTGTTATTATACTGGGGATCTTTTCTCGCATCACAGTATCTTCAATCTGATCATCTAAATGCTTTGCTCCTTTTCTTTTATAAGGGTTTTTATCTTTGGAACCAACTAGTCTACTATGCTTTACTTGTCCCTTTATCTCATTAGCAGTGGTAGGTTATCCTTCAGAGATAATAATTCTGATTGGAGCATTTGCAGCTGGTATATGTGACTTTGTCACTCTTTTAAGGTCAGTAAATGCGTCTCGCAGTTGATTTGCTAGTTTTTGTATGTGAATTATCTTCTAACTTTAAGTTCATGTTGTTTTGTACAAGGATCGAGATGGTGTAGGGAGAAATAAATTCCGAGGCATGCATATTTTAAAATTTGATAACTATTATCAATGTGGAAACTAAAAGATTACATATTAATCTATCTAATATGCATTAAGATCATANAATAAACTCCGAGGCATGCATATTTTAAAATTTGATAACTATTATCAATGCGGAAACTAAAAGATTACATATTAATCTATCTAATATGCATCAAGATCATATATTTACCTTATATAGGATCGCTTGATCTAAAATATGCATATAAATAAAATCATCAAGATCATATCTTGATCCTCAAGGTAAGAAGTCGTACTTCTTGCCTTGAATCATGCCTTAAGATCTAGGGATCATATCACTTACCTTAAGGGCAGTTGGTAAATCCTTTTATGCTCTGCAGCCGTTCAATCGCCCGGCCTCTAGTATCGTCTACGCGAAGCCACGAATGATCGGATTTGGAGTGCTAGCTCACGAAAAAAATAACTTTGCTGATCTTGAATCCTCCCACTTGAATCTTCCTCCAAGATCCACCACACTTCGCTAACACCAGAATCACCAGGATTTTCTATTCTAACCTTTTAGAATTTCAATCCATGACATATCGTGTGTTGTTGTTCTGTGTAATCTGGTGAGGGATGTCCTCTATTTATAGTCTCATTTTAGCCAGCCCATTGAATTCTAACATTTAGAATTCCATCGTTCGGTAAAAAGTAAAGAGATGCTGAACCAAAGAGGCGCGGCGTTTGGTTAATTCCGACGTTCGTGAAAACCAAAAGACGCAATGTTTGGCTAATTCCGACATTCGGTGAAAACCAAAGAGTCGCGTTTGGTAATTCAAAGAGGTACATAAATTCTAACACTTAGAATTCCAACTAGAGAAGATTAATGTCAGGCATTAAATTCTATATGAGAATTTAATCTCTCATGAGATGAGATTTAGCCATCTCATCATGTGAGATCCTTATGCAAGAGGTTTGGGTTCATGTGATGGTTTAATCTGATCTGAATTTATTGGACTGAACCCACATAGATCATGGTCCTAGCCCAAATCAAATTTGGCTAGTCCTGAATCTATTTAAATCCAAATCAAGTCTAATTTCAAATCAATATTTGAAATTGACTAGTCCTTCTAATAGACTTAAACCAAATTGAATCTTATTCACTTGTACTTAACCCAATTGAGATAATTCAATCAATCAAATTGATTAATTAAATCATATACGATTCTCAATCGTTGATCAGCAAATAGATCATCCTATGAAACTTCTATGCGTGTGACTCTCTAGGTTCGAACCTAAGTCGGTAGCATAGAAACAACTTTCTATACTAATCGATGTGCCCATCTAGCAATGGAACCCGACGTCCGGATAGGTCGAAGAGTTGCCGAGCAAACTCCAAGAACCCTAAGAAATAGTTACCGTATAATTCATCCTCTTGACCACAAATGCTAAGGATAGCTTAAGAGCTTGTCAACTCTAAACAGCAAATCCATAAAGTGATTTCAATTTTAGTGATCATGTGACTTTCACATGAAGTGCCTTGGCCAAGGTCTTGCTAAATTGAAACACAAGCATTTCTCCTTTTAATGGGATAGGTCAAATTCCATCTTGATCCACAACTGACTACCACAAGTATTTGACTGCACCCAGTAACCTTTCATAGCTGGATTAGAAATCCAGGTGGTCCGGCACCTAAGTACAATGAGTTGCTTGTAAGCCACTGGTTGTGATCTTCAGGTCTGAAGGATACTTATACATATATCTTCTCGGATTAACTCTTGACAGTAGAGTATCCAAAAATGAGTCACGTTCGGTGAAATGTACTCCTACACTTTCACCTGTATGTCATACCAGTGTCTCTACACTCCTTGGTTAAGAGGACAACCAACAAATATGATATACAACGTCCTATAATTGATAGTACTATGGCCCTGTCATAGTATATCATTTGGTCGCGAACTCTTTTAAGGACCTTCAAAGATAAATCCTCCTTTATCGTGAAGGAAGATCCTGAGGGCTTCATTACCATTAGGAGTTTTAAGAAGATGTTCTTGTAATGAATAAACTGCCAAATAACTTTTATTAATATATCAATTTATATACAATTTACATTAGCACAATCATCAAATGATTGGCTTTAGGATACAATTCCCAACAAACTCCCACTTAGCCTAAAGCCACTCATTACAGTATTTAATACCCATCTTCAATTTATAGTCATCAAACTCCTTGATGCTGAGTGCTTTAGTAAATGGGTCACCTAGGTTTTCTTTCCATCAATCTTCTAAAGATTTATATCACCTCGGTCTACAATCTCTCGTATAAGATGAAACCAGCAGTATGTGCTTGGTGCGCTGATGTGCTCGTGGTTCCTTTGCTTGAGCTATGGTACCAGTGCTGTCACTGTACAACAGGACTGGTCCATCTATGGAAGGTGCCACTCCAAGCTCGGAGATAAACTTTCGCAGCCACACATCTTCTTTCGCAGCATCTGATGCAGCGATGTACTCTGCCTCACACACCGAATCTGCCACTGTATGTTGCTTAGAACTTTTCCAGCAAACAGCTCCACCATTTAGGATAAACACGAAACCCGATAGACTTTTGCTATCATCATGATCTGATTGGAAACTGGAATCAGTATATCCAACAAGTTTCAAATCAGACTCTCCATAGACTAACCACTGGTCCTTAGTATTTCTCAAATACTTAAGGATTGTCTTAACAACTTGCCAGTATTTTTCTCCTGGATCAGATTGGTATCTACTCACTACTCCTAGTGAGTATGCCACATCTGGTCTTGTACATGTCATGGTGTACATAATTGATCCCACTGCCGAAGCATATGGAATTTGACTCATACGTTCTCTTTCATTAGGAGTTGTCGGACAATCCTTCTTAGAAAGATGAATTCCATGGCCTATCGGAAGATAGCCTTTCTTGGAATTCTCCATGCTAAACCTCTTTAGCACGGTGTCAATGTACGTAGATTGGGATAAACCAAGCATCCTCTTAGATCTATCTCTATAGATCTTCATCCCTAGGATGTATGATGCTTCTCCCAGATCTTTCATGGAGAATTATGATGATAACCATGTCTTTATTCCTTGTAATGCAGGGATATCATTCCCGATTAAGAGAATATCATCACATATAATACAAGAAATACAATAACGGAATCGTTAGCCCATTTATAAATGCAAGGTTCTTCTTTATTCTTAATAAAGCCATAAGATTTGATCACTTTATCAAATCGTATGTTCCAACTCCTAGATGCTTGCTTAAGTCCATAAATAGACTTCTGTAGCCTGCACACTTTAGACTCGTCTTCAGATATAAAACCTTCAGGCTGTATCATATACACCTGTTCTTCTAAATCACCATTTAGAAAAGCGGTTTTAACATCCATCTGCCAAATCTCATAATCGAAGTGTGCTGCTATAGCTAGCATAATCCGAATGGATTTCAGCATTGCCACAGGAGAAAACGTTTCATCATAGTCAATACCATAACGTTGACGATACCCCTTAGCAACCAACATACTTTATAGGTCTCAACCTTTCGTCTGCACCTCTTTTCCTCTTGAAAACCCACTTACACCCTATGGGTTTTATCCCTTCGGATGGGTCAACTAATGTCCATACATTATTGTCCTTCATGGAATCAAGTTCGAATTTCATGGCATCAAGCCATTTATTAGAGTCAGTCCTTTGCATAGCATCCAATAGGTGATCGGATCCTCGTTGTTCTCATCGAGTTCAACAGGATCATCGTTCTGGACCAAGAAACCTAAGTATCTGTCCGGTTGATGTGGTACTCTACCAGATCGCCTTAATGGTGCATCTAGAATGGGTTTTGAGTTTGATCTAATTAACTCAGATTCTAAGGGTTCACTGGTTTGTGTTGTTCCTTCTACTTGATGAACTTCCTCAAGTTCAATATTAGAGCTATTTGTTCCTTCACTAAGGAACTCCTTTTCAAGAAAAACTGCTCTATTACTAATAAACAACTTTTGTTCTTCAGTATTGTAGAAGTAATATCCTTTGGTTTCTTTCGGATAGCCGAAAAAAATATTTGTCAGATTTGGGTTCAAGTTTTTCTGATTTTGCACGTTTCACATAAGCGGACACCCCCAGACTCTCAGATAGGTGATAATCGGTTTATGTCCATACCACATCTCATGTGGAGTTTTAGAAACAGACTTACTTGGAACCTTATTAAGAATATGACAAGTTGATTCTAATGTGTATCCCCAAAATGATATTGGCAAGCTTGCAAAACCCATCATGGACCGAACCATGTCTAGCAGGGTTCGATTCCTTCTTTCGGACACACCATTATGCTGCGGTGTTCCAGGAGGAGTCCATTGGGAGAGAATCCCATTCTTCCTTAAATATGTCACAAAGTCATTGGAAAGGTATTCGCCTCCTCGATCTGATCGAAGGATCTTAATGCATTTTCTGTTTGTTTTTCTACTTCTTTATGATATAGTTTGAACATTTCAAACGACTCAGATTTATGTCTCATAAGATAGACATAACCGAAAAGGTCGTCTGTAAAAGTAATGAAGTAGTAATATCCACCTTTGGCACAAGTGCTCATTGGTCCACATACATCAGTATGTACTAGACCCAATAGCTCTTTGGCTCTTTCACCTTTTCAGTAAAAGATGACTTGGTCATTTTACCAAGAAACAGGATTCACAGGTAGTTAACGATTCACAATCATCAATTCGAAGGATGCCCTCCTGAGTTAACCTGTTTAATCTATTCTTGTTGATATGACCCAGCCGATGGTGCCAAAGATAAATGTCTGTGATATCAATTATTCTAGGGCACTTACTTGATTTGTACACTACATTTACAGGCTGTGATAATATATAAATGCCATTAGATAAATGCCCAGTCATTACAGTGACTCCATTCATAATGATATTCAAAGTAACATCCTTTATTGAAATTTCGTAATGACTTTTGGCCAGAAGGCCTACAGAAATTACGTTCAACAAGAATGTTGGGCAAAAATGATAATCATTTAGTATAATGACATTTCTATTGAAAACTATTTCAAGAACTCCTAATGCCAGAACTGGAACTAATCTTCCATCGCCGACATTAAGGAATCTTTCATTGTCCTCAAATCTTCTAGTGACCTGTAGTCCCTGCAATGAATTGCAAATGTTAAAAGGACTCCCGGTATCAAATACCCAGGTATGATTATCATATACAGAAAAATTACAAGGTGTTATCATATAAATACTTTGTTGAGCAACATCTTGCCCCTTTTTCTTCTTTGGCCTGTTTGGATCAAGTGTGGCAATGTAAAGAGGACAGTTCCTCTTCCAGTGCCCTTGCATCTTGCAATGAAAGCATTCAGCTTGACTTTTATCAACTTTCTTCTTCTGCATCTGACCACTTATAGATGTCCTAGCATGTTGCACCTTTTTCTTATTCTTTTTCTTCTTCCCTTTCCCAAAGGGTTGACGCCCTACCTTAGATCCTTCAACCACATTAACCAAACCCTTAGAGAGCTAGTTATCCTTCTCAAAGTTTGTAACAACCCCAACAAACCGTGGTAGTTGACTGCAGGCTTTGTCATTCGAAAATGAGTAAGGAAAGGTCGAAGGATGGAGGCAAGGAATTCAGGATCGCATCTTTTCCCAACTGCTCATGTAGGGGAAAGCCGAGCTTGCTTAGCAGTTCTATCTTCTCGATCATGTACAATACATGATCAGTGACAGAAGATTCATCCCTCATTCGAGCATTAAAAATAGCACAACTAGTCTTGTGCCTTTCAACGTCGTCAGGTGTGCCGAAAGATTCATTCAACGCTTGAATGATTTCTTCTGGCTGAGCATTCTCGAACCGGCGACCGAATTCATCGTTCATTGCTGCTAGCATGATGCAACGTACGCTAGTTCTATCACTGAGCCACTTCTGATAAGTGTCTTTCTCAGAACTTTGTGTGTTTGCATCAGGTATCTTTGGTGCAGGATTATTCAGAATATATAGAATCCTCTCATGCTCAAGGATGATCTTAAGTTTTCTAAACCAACTATTGAAATTTGAACCATTCAACTTGTCACTATCCAATAGGGACCTTAATGATAAATTAGTGGCCATTTTCTGCATAAGAAAAAACTAAAGTTTATTAGTATATAAATTGATTCAGTCTAAAGACTTGGACTTTAGTCTAAAGATTCTCTCACTATTTTGTTCAAATTGGCAGCCTCTACACCCCAATTCGAAGAATTATTCTTAATTCTTTAGTGGGCACTAAGATCTACATAGACTACATACAGGCCCAAGTGAAGCTTGGCCAACCCATATGCATCTAAGAGTAGGTTCAAAACCAATTGTTTCCCCAAACAATTCTTAGTGTTCAGTTTTGCCCCATGTTCCTCTTCAGCAGGCATGGAGTGCTCCACTGAAAGTTCTGGTTAGGTCCAACCATTAAATGATATAATCAGTGTAACCTATCAATAGACAACCAAGCCCGAGTGAAGCTCGGCCCACCTGACTGTCTATTTAATAGTTACACTGACTTATCATATAATGAATGATAATTTCGATGGTTGACAAGCACCAGGCATGGAGTGCCTCCAATGATTATCAAGACATCGGACTCATTATCACCCACCTTAATGGGAGGCTATGATCTAGTTATCATATAACTATTTCATTTTAAGGACCTAATAATTTTAGAGGATTTAATAATCTGAAGACAAATTGAATAATCAAGTTCTCCTACTGAACCTATGAAATCGGTAGAATAAAACAAGATTAAGTCTGGTTAAGTGGCACCTAAATTAGTCAGACTGATTTCCTTATAGGCATCCAACCTGAATCAGGTAAATGATCAGAATCATAAATGGTTCACCATATTGACCAGGTAAGTGAGATCGATGGGAGGGATATGCCATTAACTCATTAAAGATGCATCAATACGAGTAGCTCCCAATTAAAAACCATTCGATCGTTGATCCTAGAGCAACTTGCCAACTCACCTTAACATCATATGGTTAACCAATTTTGATTTGACCATCTAAGAGATTCATGCTCAACCACGAAGCCTAATCTACTTCCATTTGGTTTAATCAAAGAGAAGGACAGATCAACTACAACTATTGTTTGATTTAGAGCATTCTTAACCTAATCTAATTAATTTAGATTTGATCAAATACTCTTTTAGTCCAGTTGATTTAAACCTTAGGGTCTAACCCTTTATGGATCTGATTTAGCTAACCAAAAAGATTAAATATATTTCATGTTTACATGTCATATATTTCAATCAAGCATCACTTGCATTATGTTACTACTCATAATTCCTATTTAGATCATATCTAAAAAGATTATGAATTAATATTTGACATTCAAATAAAACTCTCATAAATATTTGTATGTTTCTAACATAGATTACAAGCCATCATATCTCATATCTATGTTTTTATACTAAACATGCAAATATAATGCTTTTATACAACATCAATATGTATCAAATATAAAACATATTTTGAGAGTGTGTGTAATCTGTGTTTTGAAGCCAAAGATCAATTTAAATTATCTTTTGACTAAACATCAAGAACCATAACGTCACGGCAATATGTCACAGAATACCTCGTTGAATGGGTAATTTGGATTTTTAATCCATCTGTGACCGAATAGACCTGTGATCTTTTTAGCTTTGATTACACAATTAATGAGAGCATTAATCTTACATGCAATAAATTAGATCAATGACGAAACCATGGCTCTGATACCATTTGTAGGGAGAAATAAACTCCGAGGCATGCATATTTTAAAATTTGATAACTATTATCAATGTGGAAACTAAAAGATTACATATTAATCTATCTAATATGCATCAAGATCATATCTTTGCCTTATATATAGGATCGCTTGATCTAAAATATGCATATAAATAAAATCATCAAGATCATATCTTGATCCTCAAGGTAAGAAGTCATACTTCTTGCCTTGAATCATGCCTTAAGATCTAGGGATCTTATCACTTACCTTAAGGGCAGTTGGTAAATCCTTTTATGCTCTGCAGCCGTTCAATCGCCCGGCCTCTAGTATCATCCACGCGAAGCCCCGAATGATCAGATTTTTGGGAGTGTTAGCTCGCGAAAAAAATAACTTTGCTGATCTTGAATCCTTCCACTTGAATCTTCCTCCAAGATCCACCATGCTTCCGCTAACACCAGAATCACCAGGATTTTCTATTCTAACCTTTTAGAATTTCAATCCATGACACATCGTGTGTTGTTGTTCTTTGTAATCTGGTGAGGATGTCCTCTATTTATAGTCTCATTTTAGCTAGCCCATTGAATTCTAACATTTAGAATTCCACCATTCGGTAAAAAGCAAAGAGATGCGAACCAAAGAGGCGCGGTGTTTGGTTAATTCTGACATTTGGTGAAAACCAAAGAGACGCAATGTTTGGCTAATTCTGACGTTCGGTGAAAACCAAAGAGTCACTGTTTGGCTAATTCAAAGAGGTACATGAATTCTAACACTTAGAATTCCAACGGGAGAAGATTAATGTCAGGCATTAAATTCTATATGAGAATTTAATCTCTCATGAGATGAGATTTCAGCCATCTCATCATGTGAGATCCTTATGCGAGAGGTTTGGGTTCAGGTGATGGTTTAATGATCTGAATTTATTGGACTGAACCCACATAGATCATGATCCTAGCCCAAATCAAATTTGGCTAGTCCTGAATCTATTTAAATCCAAATCAAGTCTAATTTCAAATCAATATTTGAAATTGACTAGTCCTTCTAATATACTTAAACCAAATTGAATCTTATTCACTTGTACTTAACCCAATTGAGATAATTCAATCAATCAAATTGATTAATTAAATCATATACGATTCTCAATCGTTGATCAGCAAATAGATCATCCTAGAAAACTTCTATGCGTGTGACTCTCTAGGTTTGAACCTAAGCCGGTAGCATAGAAACAACTTTCTATACTAATCGATGTGCCCATCTAGCAATGGAACCCGACGTCCGGATAGGTCAAAGAGTTGCTGAGCAAACTTCAAGAACCCTAAGAAATAGTTACCGTATAATTCATCCTCTTGACCACAAATGCTAAGGATGGCTTAAGATCCTGTCAACTCTAAACAGCAAATCCATAAAGTGATTTCAATTTTAATGATCATGTGACTTTCACATGAAGTGCCTTGGCCAAGGTCTTGCTAAATTGAAACACAAGCATTTCTCCTTTTAACGGGATAGGTCAAATTCCATCTTGATCCACAACTGACTACCATAAGTACTTGACTACACCCAGTAACCTTTCGTAGCTGGATTAGAAATCCAGGTGGTCGGCACCTAAGTACAATGAGTTGCTTGTAAGCCACTGGTTGTAATCTTCAGGTCTGAAGGATACTTATACCTATATCTTCTTGGATTAACTCTTGACAGTAGAGTATCCGGAAATGAGTCACGTTCGGTGAAATGTACTCCTACACTTTCACCTGTATGTCATACCAGTGTCTCTACACTCCTTGGTTAAGAGGACAACCAACAAATATGATATACAACGTCTATAATTGATAGTACTATGGCCCTGTCATAGTATATCATTTGGTCGTGAACTCTTTTAAGGACCTTCAAAGATAAATCCTCCTTTATCGTGAAGGAAGATCCTGAGGGCTTCATTACCATTAGGAGTTTTAAGAAGATGTTCTTGTAATGAATAAACTGCCAAATAACTTTTATTAATATATCAATTTATATACAATTTACATTAGCACAATCATCAAATGATTGGCTTTAGGATACAATTCCCAACAATAAAACCCCAGAATCCCATCACAAATCCTAATGTTGAGATAGCATAAATCCATATCATCTCATAACCATCTTCATCTGCTTGCTCTTCTCGATGTAGAGGTGCATTTTTAGGACATTCTGGCAGTGGTTTTCCACAAAGATTATGATTACCAGCATAGATAGAGGTGTCATCAAAGGTTTGAATTTGGTACCCTAATGGAATTCTTCCTGACAAGTTGTTATATGATAAGTTCAAGTGGCTTAAGAAGTTCAAAGTAGCCATGGTTTGGGGAATTTGGCCAGAGAGATTGTTCATTGATAAATCAAGTGATTCCAATTGCTTCATATCACCGATGTTTTGTGGTATTTTTCCAATGAAATGATTCTCAGACAAGTTCAAGTAATGCAATTGATAAAGTTTTGTTACTTCATTAGGGATCTCTCCGGAAAGAATATTGTTCGACAAGTCAATGCTTGTAACCAATAAAAGAACGCTAGTATACTCAAGCCATATTCCTTTTGTAACCAACAAGAGACTCTCTTTGTAATATGATGCTGCCATATCATTTGAGAACCATAGTTTTCTTCCTTCTTGTTTCTCAACCATGGTGGTAAAATTTCCAAAGGATGATGGCAGATGTCCTGAAAATCTGTTACATGCCAAGTCCAAAACCTGAAGAAAAGAAAGCTTGGATATTTGCATTGTGATATTGCCATCAAAAAAATTTGATCTTAGAGAAAGAACTTTTAGAGATGAGAGATTTTCACCAATCCATATGGGTATGTTTCCTGAAAACTTGTTTTCACCAAGATCAAGTCGAACCAACCCTTTACAAAGTCTCGAAAAGAAAGGAAATTGACCGGATAAGTTGTTGTAATAGATTTCTGTAGCCGGTGAGCCTTTCTTTCAATAAAAAAGAACTAGAAACCTTCCATGAACGTAGGCAAATTGCCGAACCACGTAAATTTTTTGATACCTTTGTAACTACTTTTCTAATACTATTGATTATCTTTTTGGATATAGTTTTAAGTGCCATAATAATGTTACCTTTGTCAAAGCACCATAAATTATCATCATCCATGAATGTTAGCTCTAGCGATGATAGCCTTCATGATGTTGTTCAACATAAAGATAATGGAGTTGTTGATTCTAGCTATTCATTATTTCTGGTAAGTTGTGGAGTGACCTATTCTTAAAATTTATGTGCATGCAATATGAATGGAATTATATTGTTCAGTTGAACTTTTTGATGTTTTCTGTCTACATTGTTAAAGACAAGTCAAACTGTTGAGTTCTCCATTTCTTTGATGCCTGAACCAAATTTTTGGAGAATGAGGTGCTCGCTTTCTTCCATCTAGGATTTCCCTTGTGAGACTGAGATCTAGAAGGCTCATATGATCATGTCAAAAGTCTCATATTAATCTGTTGATGTCTATCATTAGCCTGAGCCACGGATTACCTTCCATATATGCCGATAAAATTTGCATGAGTTTCAGGAGCAGCTGAAGCTACAGACATTGTAGTTGGCAAGAGTAAAGGATTTGCCTGCACCTGAATTTGGAAGTCTCCAAGCATGGGAATTAAGCTTGAGCAAATGCTGCTGCTCGTGCAAGTGTGATTCTAGCACAATTGATTCCACAACATCATCTCAAGAACAGGGATACAGTGAAACACCGAAGCCATTTTTTGGGGAGACAAGAGTATGCATGTTATCTGCTTTTCAAATACTCAATGTTTTGTTGACCAAAAAGATATATTTTTGTTTGTCTTATTTGGTGGCATGAGTTTAATAGAGTTGATGATATTGGAATAGAAAGGCATCCATCACCTAGAGCTCACTTTGTATGATTTTGCTAAATTAGTTTATGGGCTTTGTTATGGTTATGCTGAAAACTATTCTTTCATATCTACTGACTTCAATATACAAAAGTTTGCAATAGCTATTTTGTGCTTGGTCTGCAAAATTTTGCTTCATGCACATGAATCTCAAGAAGCAAGTGATGTGCTGACATGATTGTTCTTATTTAGGCATGGAGACATACATTTAAGACTCGCACCAACTCTGCTTTTCAGCGATACAGGGTCATGCTTTTCAAACGTCTATCCATGTAGAATTGAAGTCTATATAAATTCACAGATAATCAAGATTTTGTAGTCTGGTACATGTTGCATGGCACCTGCCATTCTAAATTTTTTTTAATATGATAGTTATTTTATATTATAATATTTTATTACATTTTTAATTTTATCTAAAATCTCAATCTCTTCTCTTTTATAAATAATTGATCCTAAATATAAAAAATAATTACTTTTAAAAATTTTAGGATTTACTTATATTCATCTTTATTTCTAATTATACTAAAATTGCATTTCGTGCATTTTTTCTTTGTCATACTTAACTTAAATTTTTAGATTATAATATATTTCTTTATAATTCCAACTTATGATTAACCGTAGCCTTAGTTTTATCTACTATTAATATATCATTTGCAGATAACATGTATCATAAAATATCATCTTGAATATATTTAGTAAACTCATTCGTAACTAATGTAAAATATATGAATTAAGAACAAATCCCTCATGTAAATACTATTATGATTTAAAATTCAATGGTATTACTATTAGTAGTTCTTATACTAGTAATCGTACCATCATACGGGTCTTTTATTTCATTAATATATGCAATGGGTTTTTTTTCTTATCTAACATCTATCATAATATTTTTTTAGAGACTCTATCATATTCTTTTTTTATAAATCAATATAAACCATATAAAAATCTTGCTTCTTACTTCTTTCTTTATATTTCTTTATTAATCTTCTAAAGAGAAAAAGAGCTTTTATAGTCAACCTTCTTGGCATAAAACTGAATTGATTGTCTGATATTTTTCTATTATATTCTAATCTATGCTTAATTATTCTCTCCTAAAGTTTTATAGTGTGACCTGTAAATTTAATATCATGATAATTAGAATAAATTTGAATATTTCCTACAAATTGGATCTATATTTCTCTTCTTCAATTCATTAGACATCTTTTCTTTAAGATGTTATTCAATATATGTCTCCAAAGGTACTCCTATATCATTTAAACATTTTCAAATCCTAATCAAAATTTTATCGAATTCTATTGCTATTATTATTTTTATCATTTTTATAGCCTTTTTAACTTTAGATATCCTAATTCTGTGAGTATACATGATATCTCTATCCTTAATAAAATTAGTAAGGTATATAAATTATCTATATAATTTTTATTTAATAATTTATTAAAATATTTTCTCTATTTTTTATTGATTTTGTCCTCTTTAATGAGGAAAACTTTTTTAATCTTAATTTTTGATGCATTCAACTTGAATCGTATTTTTGGTTTTTCTTTTCTTAATCATGCAATTTTATATATTATTCTCTTTATCTTTAGTTTTTAGCTTGCAATATAACTTTTCATATGCCTTAAATCTAACCTCATGTACTATCATTTTAAATTTTTTAGCCATATTATATTTTATATGGTTCTATATTTTTACATTTAAATAGTTTTCTATAACACTCTCCTTTAGTCTTAAACATTAATCAAACTTTTTATTCCATCACTAAGTTTCCTTACCAATATTATCTATTTTTTTGACTCTTTCGATATGTTTGTAGTTTTTTAATACTATTAATCATCTCGTCTGATATAGTGTTGAGTGACAAAATAATTTTATCTTTGTTAAGGAACCATAAATTTGTCATCCATGAATATTAGCTCTAGTGATGATAGCCTTCATGATGTTGTTCAACATAAAGATAACGGAGCTGTTGATTCTAGCTATGCATTATTTCTGTTAATCTATTGGAGTGATCTATTCTTAAAATTTATGCACATACAATATGAATGGAATTATATTGTTCAGTTGACCTTTTTTATGTTTTCTGTTTACATTGCTGAAGACATGTCAAACTGCTGAGTTCTCCATTTCTTTGATGCGTGAACTGAATTTTTGGGAGAATGAGGTGTTCGCTTTCTTCCATCTAGGATTTTGCTAGCAAGACTGAGATCTGGAAAGCTCTTATGATCATGTCAAAAGTCTCATATTATTCTGTTGTTGTCTATCATTAGCCTGAGCTATGCATTATCTTCCATATATGCTAATAAAATTTGCATGAGTTTCAGGAGCAGCTGAAGCTACTGACATTGCAGCTGGTAAGAGTAAAGGATTTGTATGTACCTAAATATGGAAGTCTCCAAGAATGGGAAGCTCGGGCAAATGCTGCTGCTCGTGCAAGTGGTGATTCCAGCACAATTGATTCAACAAAATCATCTCAAGGACAGGGATAGAGTGAAACACCGATGCCATTTCTTGGCAAGACAAGAGTATGCATGTTATCTGCTTTTTAAATACTCAATGTTTTGTTGACCGAAAAGATATATTTTTATTTTTCTTATTTGGTGGCATGAGTTTAATAGAGTTGATGATATTGGAATAGAAAGGCATCCATCACCTAGAGTTCACTTTGTATGATTTTGCTGAATTAGTTTATGGGCTTTGTTATGGTTATGCTGAAAACTGTTCTTTCATATCTACTGATTGCAATATACAAAAGTTTGTAATGGTTATTTTGTGCTTGGTCTGCAAAACTTTCTTCATGCTATTCAAAGGTCTATACATGTAGAATTGGAGACTCTAAAAATTTAGAGACAATCAAGATTTTGCTGGCTGGTACATGTTGCATGGCACCTACCATTCTAAAACTTGACAAAAATTGGTCCTGAATGAGTGCCAAGGTAACAATCCAGCTGGCTTGCATGCATTTAATCATGTAACCGGCATGGGCCATGCTGACTGGAAATTAGTCTAAAGGCTTCCAACACCTTTTTTTATTTTGTAAAAAATAATTCCCCCATTGTTTTACTAAAGAGGTATGTTGAGAACTTCTTAGTTTAGAGCAGTAGACTTGTGAATTAATTAGTGCCCGCTAGATGTGGTCTTCACAAAATCTAGCCTAATGAACTTCATCTTCTATGAAAAAATTAGGAAATAATCCATTTAAACCTTTTTCTTCCCTTTTTCTTCAAAGTTAGATTCTATTATTTTATTCATTTTTGTTATTAATGTCAGGTAAAATGCAACTTGCCTTTCAAGTTTGTTGATTTGCATGAGTGCCTTTAATTAGGAAATGGGTGCTTGTGGAGAGAATTGTATTTACGATGATTACTATGTATTGTGATCATTCAGTATCATTTTCTTGGCTGTGATACATTGACAGGGTGCAATACCATGCCACATTACCTCATTTTCTTGGCTATGATACAGTGACAGGGTGCAATACCATGCCACGTTACCTCAAGCAGTGCAATGCACAATAATCAACATGCATGTCTTTTCAAGAGCCCTAGATTTAGAATATTTTAAATAAATGAACCCCAACTGTATATGCTGTTATGCCTATCCATGTCGGTCCCTCTATGTGCTAGTCTTGTCCAAATGCTGGCTTGTGGAACAGAATCCTTGCTAAGAGTATATGGACAATAAAAACATCAGACACGCAACTACATTATAACCAAGGTTTGTAATACCGCTAGAATGGGATGGTAAAAATGATAACGTTACATTCTAGGAGATTTCTAGTACTGATACACGGTGCACTGGTAAGTTGTGGTTGAGGTCTGATTTTATAGGTTGAGCTAAGAAGTTTCTTGAGGATGTATAAACAAAGATAGGGGATTACATGAAAATGAAATGCTTAAGTTCACTTGGTAAAATCTTTGCGGGCGCACACCCAAGTCCTGAGTTTTTGTCTTTGCGGGTGCATACCCAGTAGTTCAATAAAGTACAAGATCAGTATGAGATTAATACGAGATCAATATGTAGTTAATATAAGGCATTTTTGGGGTAAATAGGGTCGTTCAGCATGGTACCAGCTCAGTATTATTTTAAAATAATGAACCATAGCGGTTCTATAGTATTACAACTCGATAAGTTCCGTATCGGACAGTTCGATAATAGTTCGTATAAAATTGAATGTATTCCGAACTATAAGATTAAAATATAATCTGGATTATTGCTCAAAACTACATATATGAAAGCTCAAAATGTTCTTAAACTCTCTAGATTTTGTAAACAAGCTGTTTGTCAACATCTAGAGCTTGGCTTGAAACTAAATGGGCTAGCTTGACCTTAGCTCAATTATAAAACAAGCTGAGCTAGAGCTAGTCCTGTCTTTGCTCATACTACATGCACAACCATGTTTATTATTATTATTATTATTATTAGTTTTTCGATTGCCTAATTCTGGCTTTTGCGTGTACTTCTTAAAATATATATGACTATCACATTATTGTGATCTGCTGCACTTAAACATATATTGTTGATTATGACACGAGCAGATGCAGGGTGGCCTGTGGGGGTTGTACTTGTTGGTTAATTACTTAAATGATTTGTTCATTCCATAGAATTCCCTTTGAGGAATTATTTTATTTAAAATTTGTGCAAGCTTATTTCACATATACAGTATATTCTACATATGCTACTTCTGTTTGGAGTTTTTTCTTCTGTTTTTACCTTTTCCTCATCCCTTTCTAATGAGAAATTATGTTATTTAAAAGTTAGACAAAATTATGTCACATGTACATTATATTCTATATATACTGATTCAGTTTGGAGTTTTTGTTACTGTTTTTACCTTTTGCCATCCTTTTTTGCTATGTATGCCATTATTGTAACACAATTAAAAAAATTATAAGTGCACATTAGATATCCTTTAGGTACTGCTCTCACAAACATAGCTACAAACCCGGTTGGACAAATTTGTAACATCATGTCTATTAATTTTTTTGCATCAGAAGCTAACTTCTGAGTTAGAATGTGTTGTGGGATCCATTTTTGCTTGTTAGCATTGGCAACTCTAGATTCTCCATGTTTATGCCATGTCCTCTGCATTCAATAGATGGCTATTTTTGCATAAGTGTTCCAGATTGTTTTGGAAGTTTTCTTGCTCAGCACTGTCAGGATTGAAATCGAGTTATAAATTGTAAATGGATTCAGATTGGATTGAATCATGGATTTAGATTAAGGGTCATATGATTCTTGATATTAATGTATTGTTTGGTCAGATTTTACTTCTGCTTGCTTCATCTCGTTCTACTTGTCCCTAGCAACTGCACTAAAGAGCATTGTCAGTGTAATATGAAATCTGCTAAACAAAACTTGGTACCATTTGATTCACTGCAGGATTTATGTTTCTTATCATCCAAATTATGATATGGGGAGCATTTATGTTTGATGTTGTTTCTCATCTCATGTAGTCAAAAACTAGATGTTGCGAATGCTACTGAAGTTGAATTCCTTCACAAGCATCCAAAAGTCCTGTCAGGAGTATGAAATTTTGCTCTGCTCCAATAATCCTACACTTCCTCGGTCTTTTTTTCCTGGAAGTAGGTACTTTTTTTTTAATACAATAGTGTGGGAGCATCTAAAATATTAACCAGTAGAGACATGATGTTGATTGCACTGTTTTTTTTCCCTTTTCTTTTGAATAAGACTATGATTGTATTGTTGGGGTGTTCTAAGATGTCGATACCTTTATTTTTTTTTAAAAAAATAGATATTATATCTTATGCTCAATGGATGCTTCTCATTTATTAGGATCGTCTAGAACATGTCTATGAAATGACATGAATCATGGTTGAATGATGACAGGCAATACAGGTGGAACATATAAACTGGCTGATCTAAATGTTGAAGCTAATGCATCCGGCGATGATGAGGATGACATCAACTGGGAAGAAGGTTGATTAAAGTTTTATATGTGCCTTTTATGAACCAGGCGAGCTCCTTTCGCTGCATTTACTCTTTAAATATCAGATATACAAACTTGTTCCAGGGGGATGAAGCTTAATAAATGATGCTGAAGTATAACCAATGATCTTGCTTGTTACAAGCAAATTAGAAGTATTGTTGTATTGACTCCACGCATACCAAGTTCATGCTTGGTATGAATAACTTTGTACCGCTTCTGATTTGAGTTCATATTGGAGCTTGTCTAGATCCACACTTATATAAGCTTGACTTTTGTTAGGCTTTTTTTTTTTTTAATTTTTTTGAGCTTGTAATTTTGACTTTAATTTGCTTGTAACTTGATCAAAGCTACTTAAGTAGTTAGTAGATCTTGTCTTGATTTTGAGCTGAAGCAGTTTGAATGAGTCATGAATGACACTTGAATGAAATGGACAGCTTCATTTTGAAGTTCATAATACAAATTAGCTGCTGAAACCTGCATTGCTGGTCGAATGTTGTTCTCATCCTCGCCCGCTACCAATCCAGAAGCAACTCGGCTCCTTAATGTTGGCGGCATACTGAGGAAATCGAGGTGATTCTCTGAGTCGCAGGTGAGTGCATGCTTGTTAACTGAGGTTCTTTGCGGAATTTCGTCACTCAAAAGCTACCTTTGACGTGTGTGCCAATCCACCATATCAACGCAATCGCATTAAGTTGCAGTTCTGCGCCGATTACATTGAAAATAAATATCACATCTACAGACCATACAGAGAGTAAGGTGGCTTAGTGGAAACTTAAGTTGCAGTTCTAACATTAGATTTCAGTAATTGCCATTTTTAATTTTCAGTTACTGGCAGTGCTGCTAGTGATATTAGAAGCAATCCTAGTTGGATGCTATAAACCGGTTGGTCTCCTGGTCAAGTGGAATAGGATAGTCCTCAGAAAATATTAGGATGGTTGCAACCAGTCTCTTGAATTACTACTTTTAAGGCTGCACGGCTGAGCATTACAGTCTGAAAGAACTTTGGTACCATGTCACTGGAATATGATATCAGTCAGAGCTATTAGCAATACCATGCAACTGGAATATGATATCAGTCAGAGCTGTTAGCAATGGTAAGGCCAAAAATATTATATAGACTAACCAGGCATGGTACAGGTAGAACAAAGGCAAACATGTTGTTTATATTGGTCAAAATATTTCAAACATTTTACATTTCTGGTATGTCTAAGAAAACTAACACATGAACCTGGAAGGATTCTTTTGCAAGAATGCTGTAAGAAGACTGACCGCACCACTAGTAATATATCCAGCCATTTATCATGATCTCAAATGAAATAACGAATGTCAGTGGACCTTCTGCCTGAACTTTTGGAGGCTATGTTATCAATTTAGCCTTCTTGTGTGCTTCGCATGTTTGGGAAAATTGAATTTTTTTAAAAGGAATTTTCTGATGTGGTATGCAAGAATGGTAGAGCTTGCATTTTGCCTCGAGTATGATGTGAAAGAGAGTTTTTTCCACTAATTTTTAGATTCTCAGGCAACATATTTCATTCTAGATCCTTAAGAAGACATCGGATTTTGGTTTAGACAATGGAGTTAAGGTAGCTACCAGAAATTATTGCTTCAAGAATTCAAGTAAGAGCAAGAAAGACATACTTCATTGTGACAAAATATGATTGATCAATAAGCTCATAAGAGACAAAATATGCATTATCTCTCATCTTCGTACCCGTATACATGAAAAGATTGAAATTTGCATGAACCAATAAAGATAGAAATTTGCATGAACTAATAGCAAGCCAAACAGGGATATTTTAATTGAAAGCTAACATGTTGGTGCTTGTGGGTGGATTCTCAACAGCTAATGTAGGTTTTCCTTTGATGATTCCTTTTGGGTCACCTTGCTACTTAATCTGAGCAAATGGTATAATGTAGTTTGGATAGCTTGGATGAGAGCATCCCTGTGATTGTCAGTCTACATTTGCCAATGATGCTCTGATAGGATAATCCAAACCATCTCGCTATGTGGGCAAGCCTATAATTACCATATTTATACTACGTTGTAGATTTGATCTATCCATGTCTCTTTGTCTAAAGAATTTTCACATGTTTTAAAGGCATATCTTTGTCCAAAATTTGTGGTACTTCACATCATTAGTTTTCTGGTGTACATGCGGTAACTATCCTCATCCTCGTCTTGGGGTTCTGTTGTCTTGGTTTGCAGGATTGTTTGTGGTCCAGGTGAAAATTATGAGCCCTTGTCTTTCGTATAGCCATTATGATGGCAGGAACAGTTTGCAAATAATTATGACTAATGGATTATTTCTCTATGCTAGGGAAGATTAAAAGATATTGTGATCTAAGCCAGTGCATGCTAGCAGACTGTGGATGCTTTAGCTGTCAAGATTTAAAAATATAGCATAGCCTAGAGGATGAAAGTTTGAAAACATGCTACTAGGGGAGATTCTAATCAGCATCTGATGAGCCAACATTTCCTAGGAAGTCTGGAAATTCAATTTCTATTCACTTGGTCAGCTAGATAGAAAATCATTTCTTTTTCTCCTCTTTTTGTTTTTTCTTTGTCTGATCATCCAGCAGTTTTTACTTGTTATGCAAAAAGAACATTTAGAACATTCATTTCATATGTTTTATTGATTTATCTACATATATACTATTTCATGTTTCGTTGTATCCTTCTGTTATAGTTTTGGTAATGAACTCAGGTCATCAATTAAAAATGGCATGTTTCTCGAAACTTTTCTTTTGCATACCTTTTTTATGATAATTGTTGCACAATATAGCTAAATAGTCTCTACGATGGGAAAAAAGAAAAGAAAATTTTTAGTTGGAAAATTTTGAAGCACAATTTTCTTCCATACACATGCACATCCAAATGATGCAATTTCGATGATGCATATCCTATAATTTTTTAGAATAATCCATGGATCAAATATTGAAGTAACAAAACCTCAAAGCTTAATTACATGTAATACGGGAAAGACAACACTAGCCAATCCTGTGCTCTGTACAAAATTTTAACAGAATCTGAAATTTAAGTAAAATCCCGATGGAAGAAGGATACCACTATAAATAATCAACACTGCTACAATATTGTTCCTTCTCAAGTTGCACTCTACCCTTATTTCTATTATTTCTGTATCGTTTTCCCTAATTCTGGGAGAACAAATAGGGCAGAGTGCTACGATGGTAAGGCAGTCCTTTGGTTTGGGTTCCTCTGCAACAGAGGCCTTTGTCGTTAGGATCGTTCCAGCAACTGATGCACCATTCTACAGTTCACATCTTATCACTTTTGCATGATCAATTAAGCAAGCATCTAATAGATTCTCATACTTGTCAATGATTGCATTGTAGCCAACCTCATGCTTGCTTTTCATAATCTTCTTCACCATCACTTCACGTTCCACACATGCATGTGCTATCAAGACATCATGTGCCACTGGAGTCTGTCGGGTCACAGGACGGCAAGTCCATTAGTCCTTATATATATATATATTATTTAGTTTATCTTAAGGGAGTTCACAATTCCAACACTTCTAGCAAATGAATTCCTTATAGTAGTTTTTAATGTCACCACCAAAGCACTCATTTGCCTTCAAGCTTTTCCTTCATAGCTAGAGAGATGTGAACTTAGTTGAGAGAGCATTCATGCACAGAAGCTAGGTCCAGTTTTAGAACATAGTAGTTTTCATATGTTGATCAAATATGTTTTAATTAAAGAAGTGTAATTCATGTGAAAGAAAAAACTACTAGGTCAGAGCCTTCCATCACTCTCTATAGGTAGACAGAGTTGATTTAGAGAAGGCTAATATAGTATTTAAAATTAGAGAAGCGAAACAAACCACGATTATTATACTTTTGAAGGTGAGAAGGTGGACATGCCTCCCTAGATCAAGGCCTTATATTAAAGCTTAAATAATGTCTCATTTTGCCAATATACGAAAAGTGTATGAAATTTTATATAAAAAGGGCATGCAGAAAGTTATTTTTGCTTATGTTTGTCTTGTTTAAGGTATTTTAATTTTTTTTTTTCCTGATGGTAAAAATTAAGGTGGCCTAACAAGGAAAGCAAGAAAGACAGCTACTCAGCATAAATTGGAATAAATAAATGCTTATATTTGTCTTCCTTCAAGTAGGAATTTTGCATGAGGCATCATGTCTTTTAACATAAAATCACTTCGTTAGTGTAGCATGACAATAGAAATAATTCATGCAAACTAAAAGTGAAATCATTTCATTAAAATAGAAAAAAGAAAAACATTTCTTTCTTATAGAACATTACTCATAGCAAACCAAACTGAAAGAAGAGAGTAAGAGTGAGAATACAAGAGAGATAAAGGAAGCATAATACATTACAACACGTTGGTGATTGCATAGTTTCTTGTCAATGCCTGTGATTTGCTATTCCCTTGATAGACTTCAGCTTGGCAAACTTTATTGTCAATTCTACATAAATCCAATCATATATTCTGTCGATAAATCGAAGATAAGAAATCCTGATATCCTTTTTGATCATCACCATACCAATAAAACCCCAGAATCCCATCACAAATCCTAATGTTGAGATAGCATAAATCCATATCATCTCATAGCCATCATCATCTGCTTGTTCTTCTTGATGTGGAGGTGCATTTTTAAGACATTCTGGTAGTGGTTGTCCGCAAAGATTATGATTACCAGCATAGATGGAGGGGTCATCCAAGGTTTGAATTTGGTACCCTGATGGAATTCTTCCTGACAAGTTGTTATATGATAAGTTCAAGCGACTTAAGAAATCCAAAGCAGCCATGGTTTTAGGAATTTGGCCAGACAAATTGTTCATTGATAAATCAAGTGATTCCAACTGCATCATATCACCGATATTTTGTGGTATTTTTCCAGTGAAATAATTCTCAGACAAGTTCAAGAAAATCAATCCATGAAGTTTTGTTACTTCATTAGGGATCTCTCCAGAAAGATTATTGTTTGACAGGTCAATGCTTGTAACCAGTGAAAGCACGCTAGTGTACTCAAGCTCTATTCCTTTTGTAACCAACAAGAGACTCTCTTTGTAATATGATGTTGCCATAACATCTGAGAACTCCGGTTTTCCTCCTTCCTGTTTCTCAACCATGGCGGTAAAATTTTCAAAGGATGATGGCAGATGTCCTGAAAATTTGTTACATGCCAAGTCCAAAACCTGAAGAGAAGAAAGGCTTGATATTTGCATTGGAATATTGCCATCAAAAAAATTTGATCTTAGAGAAAGAACTTTTAGAGATGAGAGATTTTCTCCAATCCATGTGGGTATGTTTCCTGAAAACTTGTTTTCACCAAGATCCAATACAACCAACCCTTTACAAAGTCTCAAAAAGGAAGGAAATTGGCCGGATAAGTTGTTGTTTCTCATGTGCAAAGATCGGAGTTCCATAGGATATGCCATTGTGCTAAATGAATCTTCTGGTCTTTTATCTTTTGGTACATCAAAGCTTCCTTCTTGTGACTTGCTCCAGCAATCCGGAAATCCTCCAGTTAACTTATTATTGGAGAGGTCAAGAACCTCCAATGAAGTCCCATTACAAAGTGACTGTGGGATACTACCATTTATACAGTTGTGCGACAATGAAAGTACTATAGGAATAACTCCGTCCAAATAGCTTGAGGGAATGGGACCAGAAAAAGAGTTGTTGGAAAGAAACATATAATAAGCGTTCATATTAGGTAATGGTCCGAAAAAACTGTTGGAGGTCAAATCAAGTACCTCGATAAAATATCCCCCTCTAGAACTTGGTAGCTGCCCTTGTATACAATTATTGGATAGATTGAGGGTATCTATATTCCTATTCCACAACCATGATGGAATCTTGTCTGAAATTCCAGCTTCAGATAGGCACAATTCATTCAGTTGTATTTGGGTTTGAAGCCAAGTAGGAAAATTTGGGCCCACATAGCAAGAGCACATCAAAATATAAGTTGCATTGAAAGGAGGAATCCAACTGTTACTTATAAGGGTCATATTCAAGGAGTTGTAAGATAGATCCAAGTCATCCAACCTTGTGAGGTTGGAAAAGTGCCCTTCAGTCAAGTACCCAGTAAAGGAGTTTGATGACACATCCAACCTTTTGAGTGCACATAGTTGTCCCAAACTTTCTGGGATCATCCCACTTAAACTATTGTTACTCATGTCTATGCTTGCTAAACTTTGCAAACAGGTTCTCCCATCCAATTTATTATTATTAATGCATTTAGAAAATCCTTCTATAAGACCAGTGATCTCGCCATTAATTCTGTTATTTGATAAGTCCAACCCCTGTAAATTGCAGAGCTTCGATATGTTTTTTGGTATTTGTCCGGTAATGTTATTGCTTGACAAATCTAACCACCGCAAATGAACAAGGTTTTCGATAGCTTCTGGTATCCATCCGCTGATTTGATTTTCCGACAAAGATAATTCCTCCAAGTTGAGCATGCTTCCTAGGTTTGCTGGAATTTCACCACTAATTTGATTGCGATATAAATTTAAGTACCTCAATTGGCTAAGATTCCCCAATATTTCTGCAGCATGCCCAGTAATTTGGTTATATGATAAATCTAAATGCTCCATGTGTTTATTAGCCCACGAAGATGGTGAAATTTCTCCGGTAATTTGGTTCCCTGATAAATCTAAATACTTCAAATTGTTGAAATTCCGCAACATATCTACTATAACTGATAACCTGCCATCAAATTCACACATTCGGAGATGGAGTTCAACAAGGCTGCTAATATTAAGCAGCCAGTGGGGGATGGCAGACTCGAAAGCATTTCCAGAGAGATCAAGGATGGTGAGAGAAGTGAGGTTTACATACTGTAGGGTTGAAGGAATACCAGGGAGTTCAGTATCAGATAATTTCAAGACTAGCAGAGAAGGGTGCATGTTGATCTCATGAAGCCAATTCGATGCCTTGGAGAGGTTGACAGAGCTCAAGTCAAGGTATCTCAAAGAGGTGATTCCAGAGAGCCATTGAAGGTCATTGACTCGAAAGGCTCTTTGCAAAGCAATATCGTAGGTATAATTACCAAGAAATACGGACCCACCCTGAAGATCTAGATAGTGCAGGCTCGAGAGATTTCCAATCCAGCGAGGAATGGTTCCAGTAAACCCAGCAACGGAGAGGTTAAGGTATTCCAAGTGGGTGAGAGAACCAATGAATTCCGGGATGGATGCTCTATCGAAGTTGTTCATGCTCAGATCCAAATACCTCAAATGTATCAAGCTAGATAAGGAAGGATTTACCTTACTTGGTCCTGCGGATTTTGCAGTACCTTCCAAGGCATCATTAAATCATAAGGGTATCTGAGATTGAGCTTTACCCTCCACTGGCAACAGCTTTGGCCCGTCCAAGAAGAGAGCCATTCATCAGGATCGTACATATCTTCTCTGATGGCAAGGAGGGCTCTCCTTTCGCTCTCTATGCAGCTGCCCCCCAAGTGGGAATCGCCAAGGCATAGAGAGAATGGGATGTCGACTCCAGCGCATAAGATGAACGCAATCAGCATCACCCGCTCAATAATGCGAGATCTTCCCTTGCATCCACCATTAATGGCCATGAGAGGAAGTCCTGAGACCAGCATAAAGAGATTGAAATGGAACAGATTTGCCATGATGAGATGAGAGGTTGCATGAACGCTTCTCATCAGCGTCGTATTTATTGAAGGAGTACCATGCATGCCCAGTCATCTTGACTCACAGCTAAGTCGTCTTGGTTCACAGTTAATTAGCGACGTGCTCGGTCGTCTTGCCATCGGCGTATATTCTATGGTTCCAAAGGGGTACAGAACATATTTTAATAAACATAATATGTCATCATTTATCTTTATGGCCATGGAGTAGTTTGTCATTATGTTTATGAGTCAAGTAAATCATAGAATTTTGCTGCACATGAAGCTGCTAGGAAGCCTGTAATCATTTGTGCTGCTTGGTAATCAACGTCTTTTGAAAAGAAATCCATTGATGGTCCATCTATTCTTTATGGGTCAAGTAAACCTATATATATATATATATATGAAGTGGTTGGCATTATTTTTATGGATCTAGTGGTTGGCATTATTTTCATGGATCTAGTGGTTGGCATTATCTTTATGGATATGAAGTAGTTAGCCATTATGTTCATGGGCCAAGTAAATCATAGAATTTTGCTGCACATGAAGCTGCAAGGAAGCCTGTAGTCATTTGTACTGCTTTGTACTCGACATCATTTGAAAAGGAATCCATTGATGGTCCATCCAATTTTATTAGGTAAGTGGAAAACGAGGATATTAAAATTTATTCCAACGAGATGACAGGAATAATTGTTGTTGTGCCATGATAGCATGAACAACCATGCGTTCAAGACACGATCAGAAAAAGTTTCTAAGTTAGCGAAGGGGCATTTAACAAAGAGGCATTTGATATGTCTTCTTGTCTCATTATCCAAATTATGTGATTATATATCAAATCCTACAAGAAACACAGAATCATTTAAGGATGCCGATCCAGAAAACTTCATGCATATTGATTAGCTTTAACAACAAACGAAGGGGTGATAGACGAGATCCAACACATATCTGTTAATGACTTCAATTCATGTAGGGGTATACAAGTGGCATAAAACAATGGAATAACAGATTGAATTGTGGAATGAACAGAGGGCTAGTTTAAATGCTAGCTAACAATGTATGATGGCCAAAGATAAGGTTAGGACAGTGCAAGGAACTTGATCTCCTCGTCCGATCTATAATAAGCAAGCGCAAGGAACTTAACTTGTTTTGGAATAAGCTAGTTCATCCATTGTTATATAAAACATTCATTTTTCTTGTAATGAGAGTCTACTCATCCTCAAGGCACAATATTGTTGCACCAATTAATGATGCATTCCGTAACTCACAGAAGGCACAAAGAAAATCATATCGAGTAGGAAACGGGTTTAAGCTTTTTAGAAGGCTCTTCACTGGGCAAGCACCGGCCAATTCATGGACAACATAAAAATAACTGCTACTGAACTAACTTATTCTTCAATCTCTCAGCTATGGCATGTCGTTTAGTTATTCCACCGAGCCTCTGCAATAAGGTGGCAATTCCACTTCATAAAGATTGTCCAAATTTCAGAGGGTAGACTAGACAAGATAATTTTAAACCTGGCCCACCAAATTGAAGCTTTAGCTTAACTCAACGTGATCCAACCGTAAACCAATACACCTGTGCCGCGCATTCTCAATCCTATCGATGACTGGGCAAGTCTGTGCTGCATGCTAACGAATGATACCATGACCAAATCGAACCATTCCAAGAATAGGACTTGGCCAAAATTGAGGATAGGGCTCAAAACCCACATGCTAGCCTGTGTCGGCTTCTCTCATCACAGCTACCTACCTTGTTCATTCGCTCAACATATTTGTCACGCCACCAAACCGACGCCCAGCCCAATGTGTAACATAACACGACAATATACCCTTAGAGCGAATCCTAAAAGTATACTAGACCTACTAAAATTCATAATTAGATAATATCATCATCTAAATTATATTCACATAACACAAACAATAGTAACACCAAAATACCTACAATCATCTAGATAGCAGATTAAGTATATATCCTCAAAATAAATAGTAACATAAAGAGGCCTATATATATATCATCCTCAAATACAAAAAAGAAATGCCACAACTAATCCATTACCAAATAAACCTTAAGATATATATATAACACTACAACAAAATTCGAGTGTAACAACTTTTTTTTTCCGACGCTAGGGGTAAGTATCGAGAATTTTCGCAGGCTACCGACGCTTTTTAGAAGTGTCGGCAAAAAAAAAACATATTTTTACGATAATTTTTTAGATGCGACGCTTTCTAAAGCGTCGGCATTATATTTTTTGATTTTTTTATCGAAGTCGACGCTTTCCAGAGCGTCGACGGTTAAGCGGTGCATTCATCTTTTTCTTCGCAAACCCTAGCCGCTCTCGGCCTTCTGTATGCCGTCTTTTTGGGCGGGAGGAACCCGTCCACAAGGTCCTCGACAGCGGCAAGCATAGGAATCGCCTCTCTTCCCCATCACTTCTTCACCCCGTTTCACCCATTTGTTCCCTTTGATTTCTTCATCTAAATTAGGTTTTTCTTTTTCTTTTTTTTCTTTTTTTTTTGTTTTTCCTGAAATGTTAATCAAATCCCATATGGTTAGGTTAAACGGGTTGCTTCGAACTGGGATCTGTGCGTGAATTATTTCTTCTTCTATGTTTAAGTCTATCTCCGTCGCCTAAATGGGAGATCGAGATTAACAGAGCCTTTGTCGTCAATGTCGTGCTCTCTCTGAGGTACGAGATTAACAGAGCCTTTGTCATTCTAAGGGAGATCGCATCGGGACGGGACCTCAAGAAGTTCATTTCTGTATGTTATTTGTCTTGTGCCTTCCTTTGATCTCATATGTCACTTTAAGAGCTTTCGGCTTATGTTGTTTTGTACTTACGATGCCCATGGTTTCTTAGGTGATTGCTGGACTCTGGGTTCTTTCTATCCTTGGGAGCTGCTTCAATTTCTTGACCTTGTTCTATATCAGTAATGATATCTTTTTTTCTCTCAGTCTTTCTAAGTTAAATTCTCTAATGCATTAAAGTTCTAAATGTTTTGTTGGATCTTTTGTGAATGAAATAAAGTCAGTTACTAAACTGCATAGGAAGCGGTGGATTGTTTTGTAATGACCTTGTGGCGCTTGTATGTCGTTGAGCCCTACAACAGCGTCCTCTCCATCCACTCCCTTATTGAGCACTCCGATGTCGCCATGCTCCTCGATAATTAACAAGGCCATCTACGACATCTACCGCCGCTCCCTCGACATCGAGCATCCCCCACCTACACCAATCTGAACCGCCTTGTCTCCCAGGTTAACATAACCCCCATATCGCCCTCCTTCTATATCTGATCTTGTCTTCTTGGTGTTTGTGTTGAAGCCTTTCGGAAGATGCTTAAAANTGTCAATGCCTGTGATTTGCTATTCCCTTGATAGACTTCAGCTTGACAAACTTTATTGTCAATTCTACATAAATCCAATCATATATTCTGTCGATAAATCGAAGATAAGAAATCCTGATATCCTTTTTGATCATCACCATACCAATAAAACCCCAGAATCCCATCACAAATCCTAATGTTGAGATAGCATAAATCCATATCATCTCATAGCCATCATCATCTGCTTGTTCTTCTTGATGTGGAGGTGCATTTTTAAGACATTCTGGTAGTGGTTGTCCGCAAAGATTATGATTACCAGCATAGATGGAGGGTTCATCCAGGTTTGAATTTGGTACCCTAATGGAATTCTTCCTGACAAGTCGTTATATGATAAGTTCAAGCGACTTAAGAAATCCAAAGCGGCCATGGTTTCAGGAATTTGGCCAGACAAATTGTTCATTGATAAATCAAGTGATTCCAACTGCATCATATCACCATATTTTGTGGTATTTTTCCAGTGAAATGATTCTCAGACAAGTTCAAGAAAATCAATCCATGAAGTTTTGTTACTTCATTAGGATCTCTCCAGAAAGATTATTGTTTGACAGGTCAATGCTTGTAACCAGTGAAAGCACGCTAGTGTACTCAAGCTCTATTCCTTTTGTAACCAACAAGAGACTCTCTTTGTAATATAATGTTGCTATAACATCTGAGAACTCCAGTTTTCCTCCTTCCTGTTTCTCAACCATGGCGGTAAAATTTTCAAAGGATGATGGCAGATGTCCTGAAAATTTGTTACATGCCAAGTCCAAAACTTGAAGAGAAGAAAGGCTGGATATTTGCATTGGGATATTGCCATCAAAAAATTTGATCTTAGAGAAAGAACTTTTAGAGATGAGAGATTTTCTCCAATCCATGTGGGTATGTTTCCTGAAAACTGTTTTCACCAAGATCCAGTACAACCAACCCTTTACAAAGTCTCAAAAAGGAAGGAAATTGGCCGGATAAGTTGTTGTTTCTCATGTGCAAAGATCGGAGTTCCATAGGATAAGCCATTGTGCTAAATGAATCTTCTGGTCTTTTATCTTTTGGTACATCAAAGTTTCCTTCTTGTGACTTGCTCCAGCAATCCGGAAATCCTCCGGTTAACTCATTATTGGAGAGGTCAAGAACCTCCAATGAAGTCCCATTACAAAGGACTGTGGGATACTACCATTTATACGGTTGTGCGACAATGAAAGTACACATGAATAACTCTTTTAAAATAGCTTGAGGAAATGGGACCAGAAAAAGAGTTGTTGGAAAGAAACATATAACAAACGTTCAGATTAGGTAATGGTCCGAAAAAACGGTTGGAGGTCAAATCAAGTACCTCAATAAAATATCTCCCTCTAGAACTTGGTAGCTGCCCTTGTATACAATTATTGGATAGATTGAGGGTATCCATATTCCTATTCCACAACCATGATGGAATCTTATCTGAAATTCCAGCTTCAGATAGGCACAATTGTCGCATTTATCTGGGTTTCAAGCCAACCAGGAAAATTTGGGCCCACATAGCAAGAGCACATCAAATATAGGTAGCATTGAAAGGAGGAATCCAACTGTTACTTATAAGGGTCATATTCAAGGAGTTGTAAGATAGATCCAATAAAGACAATCTTGTGAGATTGGAAAAGTGCCCTT
The DNA here is from genome assembly GCA_900491605.1 of Calamus simplicifolius. Classification (NCBI taxonomy): domain Eukaryota; kingdom Viridiplantae; phylum Streptophyta; class Magnoliopsida; order Arecales; family Arecaceae; genus Calamus; species Calamus simplicifolius. The sequence goes on from UESW01003371.1 coordinate 56,836, forward strand.
CAGTCAAGTACCCAGTGAAGGAGTTCGATGACACATCCAAATTTTTGAGTGCACATAGTTGTCCCAAACTTTCTGGGATCATCCCACTTAAACTATTGTTTCTCATGTCTATGCGTGCTAAACTTTGCAAACAGGTTCTCCCTCCAATTTATTATTATTAATGCATTTAGAAAATCCTTCTATAAATATGTGATCTCGCCATTAATTCTGTTATTTGATAAGTCCAACCCCTGTAAATTGCAGAGCTTCGATATATTTTTTGGTATTTGTCCGGTAATGTTATTGCTTGACAAATCTAACCACCGCAAATGAACAAGGTTTTCGATAGCTTCTGGTATCCATCCGCTGATTTGGTTATATGACAAAGACAATTCCTCCAGGTTGAGCATGCTTTCTACGTTTGCTGGAATTTCACCACTAATTTGATTGCCATCCAAATAAGTACCTCAATTGGTTAAGATTCCCCAATATTTCTGCAGCATGCCCAGTAATATGGTTCGATGATAAATCTAAATGCTCCATGTGTTTATTAGCCCACGAAGATGGTGAAATTTCTCCGGTAATTTGGTTCGATGATAAATCTACATACTTCAAACTGTTGAAATTCCCCAGCATATCTACACTTGATAAGTTGCCATGAATGTCACAATAACGGAGATGGAGTTCAACAAGGCTGCTAATATTAAGCAGCCAGTGGGGGATGGCAGACTCGAAAGCATTTCCAGAGAGATCAAGGATGGTGAGAGAAGTGAGGTTTACATACTGTAGGGTTGAAGGAATACCAGGGAGTTCAGTATCAGATAATTTCAAGACTAGCAGAGAAGGGTGCATGTTGATCTCATGAAGCCAATTCGATGCCTTGGAGAGGTTGACAGAGCTCAAGTCAAGGTATCTCAGAGAGGTGATTCCAGAGAGCCATTGAAGGTCATTGACTCGAAAGGCTCTCTGCCAATCCTGAAGATCTAGAGAGTGCAGGATTGAGAGATTTCCAATCCGGCGAGGAATGGTTCCAGTAAACCCAGCAAGGGAGAGGTTAAGGTATTCCAAGTGGATGAGAGAACCAATGAATTCCGGGATGGATGCTCCATCGAAGTTGTTCATGCTCAGATCCAAATACCTCAAATGTATCAAGCTAGATAAGGAAGGATTTACCTTACTTGGTCCTGCGGATTTTGCAGTTCCTTCCATCGCATCATCAAGATCATAAGGGTATCTGAGATTGAGCTTTACCACGTGGCCGGTGGTGTTGTTGCAGCCCACTCCCCTCCACTGGCAACAGCTTTGGCCCGTCCAAGAAGAGAGCCATTCATCAGGATCGTACATATCTTCTCTGATGGCAAGGAGGGCTCTCCTTTCGCTCTCTATGCAGCTGCCCCCCAAGTGGGAATCGCCAAGGCATAGAGAGAATGGGATGTCGACTCCAGCGCATAAGATGAACGCAATCAGCATCACCCGCTCAATAATGCGAGATCTTCCCTTGCATCCACCATTAATGGCCATGAGAGGAAGTCCTGAGACCAGCATAAAGAGATTGAAATGGAACACATAGGCCATGATGAGATGAGAGGTTGCATGAACGCTTCTCATCAGCGTCGTATTTATTGAAGGAGTTCCATGCCCAGTCATCTTGACTCTCAACCAAGTCGTCTTGCCATCGGCGTATATTCTATGGTTCCAAAGGGGTACAGAACATATTTTAATAAACATAATATGTCATCATTTATCTCTAAAATTAAATAATTTATTAATATAATAATAAAATTATTCAACCATAGCTTTCTTTATTTATCTGATATTAAAATAATTCAACCATTCTACTTATAAATATAATCCAATTCTAAGCTATGAAAAGCAACACAATATACGATAAGCCTAACAACTTGGTAAGAATTCCTCTATACACAAACATCCATTAATAAATATAAATAATCATTAACATGCAATCGATCATCATATGCGTACTTTTCAATATAATCAATTTCCGTATCTCTATATCAATACTTTTCAATATAATAATTTTGTCTAGTATAATAGCTAAGGAGATTAAAACAATGCTCGCTATAACATGATCTTCATAAGTAACCTCTTGCTATCAACTAAGACTTCTAGTAACTTGGTAATCTCAAATAACGTGCTTTCAAATGTACAAGTTTCAAATCTCAAAGAACCACAAAGCCGGACTGAAGCTTATTGTAGCAAACCAAATAGATATGGCAAAACGTATGCAGTACTCAAGTAGTCAGGGCTTGGTTTTGTTCCAGTTCTGCTGTAGTTGATTTGTAGTCAACGTCTCACACCCAACATTGCAAATATGTGAAGCAGACTTCATGGAGATAATTTGGATTGAGGTGCAACTTTCTTTCCATTTTTTTCCAACTCCAAAGTGTTGTTCATAAGTGTTCCAAGAATTGTGTTACAATGAACATGTGCTACAACTATGCATGTGAAGTCATGGACCGCCCTGATCATCTGTGATAATATTATAAAAGATGTTGGCACCTTAACTGAGAATATTTCTTTCTCTTTCTTTCTTTCTTTCTTTTTTTTTTTCTTTTTTTTTTTGAGAAAAGTAATTGGTCTATGCTCAAGTCAAGTAAATAACGGCAGCCTTAGTGGATCTTGTTGTAAGTCATTATCTTCATGAGTCAAAATGATTGGCCATTATTTTTAATTAATTATGGATCTAGTTGGCCATTTTTTTATGGGTCAAGTAAACCACCGTATGAAGTGGTTGGCTATTATTTTTATGAATCTAGTACGTTGGCTTTTATCTTTATGGCCATGGAGTAGTTGGTCATTATGTTTATGAGTCAAGTAAATCATAGAATTTTGCTGCACATGAAGCTGCTAGGAAGCCTGCAATCATTTGTGCTGCTTGGTAATCAACGTCTTTTGAAAAGAAATCCATTGATGGTCCATCTATTCTTTATGGGTCAAGTAAACCTATATATATATATATATATATATATATATGAAGTGGTTGGCATTATTTTTATGGATCTAGTGGTTGGCATTATCTTTATGGATATGGAGTAGGCATTATTTTTATGGATCTAGTGGTTGGCATTATTTTCATGGATCTAGTGGTTGGCATTATCTTCATGGATATGGAGTAGTTAGCCATTATGTTCATGGGCCAAGTAAATCATAGAATTTTGCTGCACATGAAGCTGCAAGGAAGCCTGTAGTCATTTGTACTGCTTTGTACTCGACATCATTTGAAAAGGAATCCATTGATGGTCCATCCAATTTTATTAGGTAAGTGGAAAACGAGGATATTAAAATTTATTCCAACGAGATGACAGGAATAATTGTCGTTGTGCTGTGATAGCATGAACAACCATGCATTCAAGACAAGATCGGAAAAAGTTTCCAAATTATGTGATTATATATATCAAATCCTACAAGTAACACAGAATCATTTAAGGATGCCGATCCAGAAAACTTCATGCATATTGATTAGCTTTAACAACAAACGAAGGGGTCATAGACAAGATCCTACACATCTGTTACTGTAATTCATGTAGGGGTATGCAAGTGGCATAAAACAATGGAATAACAGATTGAAGTGGAATGAACAAGGGCTAGTTTAAATGCTAGCTAACAATGTATGATGGTGGCGAAAGATAAGGTGAGGACAGTGCAAGGAACTTGATCTCCTCATCCGATCTATAATAGGCAAGTGCAAGGAACTTAACTTGTCTTGGAATAAGCTAGTTCATCCGTTGTTATATAAAACATTCATTTTTCTTGTAATGAGAGTCTACTCATCCGCAAGGCACAATGTTGCACCAATTAATGATGATTCCGTAACTCACAGAAGGCACAAAGAAAATCATATCGAGTAGGAAACGGGTTTAAGCTTTTTAGAAGGCTCTTCACTGGGCAAGCACCAATTCATGGACAACATAAAAATAAGTACTGCTACGTACTGAACTAACTTATTCTTCAATATCTCAGCTATGGCATGTCGTTTAGTTATTCCACCGAGCCTCTGCAATAAGGTGGCAATTCCACTTCATCGAGATTGTCCAAATTTCAGACACACCTGTGCCGCATTGAAGCTTTAGCTTAACTCAACGTGATCCAACCTTAAACCAACACACCTGTGCCGCATTCTCAATCCTATCGAAGACTGGGCAAGTCTGTGCTGCATGCTAACGAATGATACCATATGACCAAATCGAACCATTCCAAGAATAGGACTTGGTAAAATTGTGGATAGGGCTCAAAACCCACATGCTAGCCTGTGTCGGGCTTCTCTCATCACAGCTACCTACCTTGTTCATTCGCTCAGCATATTTGTCACGCCACCAAACCGACGCCCAGCCCAATGTGTAACGTAACACGACCATATACCCTCAGAGCGAATCCTAAAAGTATACTAGACCTACTAAAATTCATAATTAGATAATATCATCATCAAAATTATATTCACATAACATCACAACAATAGTAACACCAAAATACCTACAATCATCTAGATAGCAGATTAAGTATCCTCAAAATAAATAGTAACATAAAGAGGCCTATATATATAATCATCCTCAAATACAAAAAAGGAATGCCACAACTAATCCATTACCAAATAAACCTTAAGATATTTAGGTCTCACTCCACTCCCAGAGTGCCTAGTCCCAAGTCAAGATCCACCATGAAATCATCTTTCTCTGAAAAAGGATAAAAAGAAAGTAATGAGCTAGATGGCCAGTAAGAACTTTACACATATCGATATGAACATGCTATAAAAAATGAATGATAATATAATAATACTACATATGCTAAGAATAATGCTGTTGTAAATACCATGCATGAAAACAAGTGTTGATGCAATATAAATCCTTTAATTCATTATCTTTTGTCTTTCCACGGCATTGGATTACATCACTGGATGCAATAACATCAAGCACATAGCCTCATCAACATCATGCATACAATTATATCAATACATCGACACAAAGAACATACAGCTAATAAATCTCATGCTAGTAGTCCATGTTTACTAACCTAAATTAGCGATATTTGCATGTATAGATTAGTTTCCATACTAATGCCACATATCATAAACCTAGTTAATATAGACCGGTTCCATGGCCCTTGACCCTACCTTGATACAAACATGTTTATGCTAGACTAGATTTTTGCCAAGTCTACCAAAACTAGTACCACATATCAACAGTATAAATACGAAGTGTTATAAACCAAGTCAGGTTATAATCTCAAACTATAACCAGATTCACATTGGGATTCCACAGCTACCCATCATGCACATGATACCATCTCTGTAGTATCACAGTGACTAACCTACATGCCCAGCATCATACCATCCCATATGTACATATCAACACCATAAACTCATCGTAACAAGATAGCTGATACATAATAGCATACATCAACCCCAAATCATGATATCATAGCACCATAAGTGTACAATCAAACAAGTTGGAAAAAAAAATCGTTTGTGCTGCACATGAAGCTGCAATGAAGTCTTTAATCATTTAGGTTGTGTTTGAAATTGGGGATAAGTCTGAAAAAGGTTAACTAAGGGGATGACTCATGTTTAACCATGAGTTATCCACTGAACTTATTCCCTAAGGAACCCAGGAATAGCTGGAGCTATCCCTTGAGGGCAAAATTATTATTTAAAAAAGATGATTATTCCCTCAGCTATCCATGGATAAACTCTATCCATGGGCTAGCATTTTGGGATAGCTCCAGCTATACACTTATCAGGGATAGCATTTTGGGAATCAAAACTACCTTATGCTACTTTGTAATTGAGGGCATTTGGAAAGAAATTCATTTATAGTCCACCTAATTTTATTAAGTAAGTGAAAATAAAGATATTGGAATTTATTCCAATGAGACGAGAGGAAGCATTATCCTTGTGTCGTGATAACATGAGTGATCATGTGATCAAAACCAGAGTGGATAAGGTTTATAGGTGGAGCATAGCTTGAAAAGAAACCTTCTATATAACAATTAGGGTTTCATGGGTTCATGCCACCTTTTATGTGCTCAAATAATTGGTTTCAATTAGAGTGCTTTAATAATTCTTTAGGTGCTAATAATTAGGTAGCCAAACTTGCTGGTTATTTTTTTTAGTAATTATAAAAGAGATTGAAGATTATTTGTTAAAGCTTATGGGTTCAAATTAAGCACCTTATAGGAAATCTAATTCTAATCGAAAATTATTTGCAAAGCCTAATTTATCAAAAATATAAATAAAACAATTTATTATTGTCAGTTACTAGCCACTACTCTATGAGATAAGAAATTGATTAAATAACTTATGCAAAAATAATTAGCATGGACTAACTACATCTTGAATCAAGGATAATTTCTTAGCTAGAAATTACTATTTTTTGGGTAATAACTCCAAGCCTAAATTTTTGCATACATTAAATGACTTCAAACAGATGAGTTCTAATGTGTGATCTATAATTATAATAGAAAATTTCACTCTGCAGTGAATCTAATTGTACCTTATGCAATAATAGATGGTTTATTAATAGACGGGCTTGTCCCAAATCAAGTTAATGACAATTAATTTCATGCAATGCTATGTAAGGCATTTTGTTATCTATTGCTATCTTATCGATGACATCAACAGTTTTTCTTATGTTAGCTGTGGATATTTCTGGGCATCTTCCCCTAAACTTTATAGTGTAATCTGCTAAGTAATCAATTTCAAAATTAAAAGCTCTTTAATTCTGGTAGACTTCTATCGTACTAATCCTTCTTTCTTGCATAATTTGATTATAATTATTTAAGTCCTATTCAACCCTACCTCCAGTTGATTAATTAAATATTTATTCGAATCACAGCCAATTACACCAACTGACCCATTTTCTCTAATTTTGAATCCTGATTCGATCCAATTCCATCAATTGATCAATCTTAGGTTCAATTGAACAGCATTCCATTTGATTCTATCAATTAACTTGAACAGCATTCCATTTGATTCTATCAATTAACCTGAATGGGCTAACTAGAATCCAATCCACTAATGCACTTTAGTTCTCTTCTAACCCTGTACCTGTTCCATCTATATCCAAATTATTCATTCTCTTGTAAAGCCAAGCAAAGGAACAACCTTACTTGAACTAACAAATCAATTTCAAAAGTTGGAGATCGAGCTTTATGACATGACAAGTTGCATTATCACAGCCCAAGTCTCCTCCATCTACAAAAATCCTAATCCTTCCAAGAAGATAGTCACTCATTGAGGCCTTTAATGATTGTTTTGATGGCAATGAAAGCTCTCTTTTCTATCTATCCATCTTCTTTTCGAAGAAAAGTGGATATCTCCCGAGAGCAAAATAAGAGCAGGGATAGCATAACTTGCGTTAAAAGAAATAATATATTTTTGTACCCACACAAGCTAGCCATTTCAATGGTATTTAAAGGAACAAACATCATTACAACAAAGAAGGCAAGAAGGGTGGTTGGGGAGGCCATGAAAGGTAAGTTACCTAGTAGTTCAAAATTATGTCAGTAGTTCCATGATCCAAGTAATTCTTAAAGTACATTCATTCTGATTGGATTGAAATTTTCCTAGGCTGAATCTATAAATAATGAAGAATTATGATGTGTCAATCTGCATGACTGAAGTCTTGAGGGCATGCTGTCATTGCTCTACCATAACAATGGAAAGCTAGAAAAATGGGTTCTCTACAAGAAAAAGGATAAACTATATCTACAAGACCCAACAAATTGAATTATTATAGAAAACTTCAAAAAATATGATGTGCTCTACTAGCATGGTAAGTGGTTGGAAATTTGTTTTATATCATAATCCCTTTCTATAATTCAACCCAATTCTTTAAATGCAACAGTCTGTCTGAAATCACCAATCTAGGTTGGGTACTACTACAACAAATTTGGATGAAGAAAATATCTTGTTGAGCCATTCCAATAATTTTCAATATAATATAATACTACTTTACGTCTGTGTCCATGAGCTTATAATACTTGCATTGCATATTGATTGAGTAGGTATATTTCCAAGCTTAGTCATCTTCTTCGGAGTGAACTTAAATAAGGTATTAAGATCCCTTAAATGAGACATAGATAATAGTCTTCATTTTAGCAATGGCCCTACAATTATTTAGGGGTATATAATACTAACCGAGAATCATAGACTTAGACAACAGTAAATTTATAAGTGGATATGTATTCAATTCGAGTGGTGCTTCTATCTCTTAAAAATTACTTAGTATTATTACTTGATCCACTATTGAAGTGAAATGAGCAAGCTTTGATGTATAATGTGGTCAGGAAAAGTGGCTTAAGGATCTGTTAATAGATCATCCATTCTTGGTTTGACTAATTCAAGATGTCTTAGTTACTATGACAACTAAGTAATAGTAATAAACATAATGAATAGAATGTACTCTATTAAAATCAACTCCTCAAGAGATTTATGTTTAAACATCACTTAAAATCATTAGATTTTAAGTAGATATTTGTGTCTATGATTATATGCTACTTATGCATATAATTGCCCAAGTTATGAATCACAAACTCAAGGTGTGTTATCGAGTGATCTTTCTTAAACATTTATACCAATCCATCTTTGTCCAATTAACTCTCTAGTATTTTTTCATGTAGCACATTTTTATTGCCTTATATGACAAGGCTAAGGAAGTTATCTTGAACTCTAACTCAATGATACAATTTCTAGTTTAAGGACACATCATAGTCTTTAAGGCTCACATGGTGACGGAGAGGGAATTTATCATATCACTCCCTAAATGATCGACTTTAGCACATGTAGCACATAATACATGTTACGGCAGAGCTCTCACTTAATGAGTCATGTCAATCTCAAATGCCATACAAACTTAAGTCGAGATATTACAAAAATGTCCGACCTGAGCACTCACACATATGCTCATGTTCGATTTCATTAGGCTCTAAATGGATTTGTGGACATTTAAAATATATGGATTTAAATCTTATCTCAGTTTCAAATAAGGCAACATTACTTCCAGTTTATGCACCTTGCGATATTTTCTACTACTCATGCAGCTTTTCTTGCAACACATGCACTTTTCATGTTTCACACAATATGTTCATCTTATCCTAATGTCGCCACTCAAGTATCAATTGTGGTCAGTCTTTTCTCATCCTACTCATCACAAAAGTGTCAAGGCAATTACTCAAGTAAGTTAGCTAACCTGAGCCTTTGACATTCATATACTCACGTGTCTTATGCCATCATATTTATGAGATACATCATAAAAGGCAATGAAACAAACATTTTATTTCAACAATATCCAAAGTATAACCCTTATTAGTCAACTTTTATGTAGATCCAAAGTCCTCACATGGATCTAGAATATATCTTTATCAATAGACTTAGTCAATGGGTTAGCTACCATTCTTCTAATAGAGATATGCTAAAGGATGACTTCACCTTTCTTAATCATGTCTCGAATATAGTGATATCTTATATTAATGTGCTTCATTCTACTACAATATTCTAATCTTTAGCATATTGTAATGTTGTCATATTGTCAAAATAGATCTGAATAGGTTCACAAGCATTGGCTGTAACCTCAAGATGACTTAAGAATTTCTTCAACTATACTACCTCCTAAACAACCATCAAGCAAGCGATATATTCGGCTTCCATAAGAAAGAGGGTGATACAATTTTTCTTCTTACTGCACAAAGAAATAGCTCTTCCTCCTAGGATGAACTAATATCTTGAGGTAGTATTTTGCTCGTCTCTATCACCAGCCTAATCCATATCACAAAAGTCTTTTACTCTCAAGTCCCTTCTTTGTTAGCATAGGACGAGATTGCAGTACCACGAAAGGAACGAAATATTCTTTGAACTACTTCCCAATGAGTGGATCTCTAATTAATTTGGTATTAACTAACTAAGCCGATTATAAAGCAAATATCAGGGCAAGTACATAACAGAGCATACATCAAGCTTCCCACTGTACTAGCATAAGGAACCTTTCTCGCTTCTTTTTTTCCACATTTGTCTTATGGTACTAATTGAGGCTCAAAGTAAAATCCTTCTCAATTGGTGTGTCAATGGGTTTCAAATAGTGCATCCAAAATCACTCCAGATTTTCTCAGCAAAAGTTTCTTAAGACAAATCAAGAATCTTCTTAGAGTAATTTCTTAGGATTCTCACTCCAAGCACATAATTCACTTCACCTATATTCTTCATCTCAAAGATAGAGAACAATTACTTTTTAGTAACATTGATTAATCTTATGATATTTCTAGCTAAAAGGATATCATTCACATACAATAATAAAATCAAAATTTCATCTTCTGATTTCTTGATGTACACACAATGGTCTTCTTCAATCATGTTCAAGCTAATCGATGTAATAACCTTATGAACTCTAAAATATACTAGTAGATGATTGCTTAAGACGATATATAGGTCATTTCAAGTGGCACACTTCGCTCTCCTATCCTTTGACTTCAAAGCCAATAGGTTGATCCATATAGATCTCTTTGTCTAATCCTCCATTGAGGAATGCTGTGTTGACATCCATCTAATGTAGTTCCAAGTCTAAATTGGCTACAATAACTAGAACTAAATGAATAGAGGCAAACCTTACCATGAGAGAATATCTTTTCATAGTCTATACCCTTATTTGAGTATAGCCCTTCGCTACGAGTCGAACCTTTTACTTATCAATTGATCCATCTGCCTTATGCTTTGTCTTTAGGATTTAGGACTCACTTGTTTCCTATCAATTTGCACCTAGATGGAAGATCAACCAACTCTCACACATGGTTTTTAGCTATCGATTCCATCTCATCCTTCATGACTGCGAGTCACTCATTATGAGTCGGTGAAGCTAGCATTTCCTATTGATTTGCGTCTACATGGAAGATCAACCAACTCCCACACATGGGTTTTAGCTATCAATTCTATCTCATCCTTCATGGCTGCTAGCCACTCATTACGAGCCAATGAAGCGAGCAGAGCAAAAGAAGTTGGCTCATCTTCTTCTAGTGGAGTGCATGAGAACACATCCCCTTCAATTTCAAAATGATGATATAGTATACTTCCATGTTTACTTCTCTACAATTGTAAACTTGGGTCTTAAGGGCTATTTTCTGGTGATGTGCTAGTTTGTGCGCTCCCATAGGGTAAGCCACTTCCACTGTTTATGGTGACTCTTGGAAAGGGTTGTGATTCCCCTCCTTTGCTAGAGATACGGGTGGAGTCCTCTTATAACTCATAAAACTTCAAGTCCTTTCTTACTTCACTAATACTCAGAGATTCATCCTATATGAATTTTACATCTTTGGACCTACTTCAGTCATTCCTCTATCAGGATATTCATCATATATCACGTAATCTTTAAAACTCTTAGGATACCTAATAAATACCTTTGTGCTGGCCCTAGGCCCTAGCTTTCTTAACCTATAGGAGGTGTTGTGAACAGATCCTGCTAAGCCTCATAAGCGCAAATAATTCATACTAGGTTTGCGCCATATCAAAGCTCATATGGAGCAATGGGCATCAACTAGGCATGCAATTAAGGGTGTAGACAGCAGTCAATAACACATCTCCTTCAAAACTTATTGGTAGATTTGCTTACATCATCATTGACCTAACAATGTCCAATAAAGTCGTATTCCTATGCTCTGTAACTCCACTTTATTGCTGTATTTCAAAAATTGTTAGTTGATCCCCTTCTCCTTATAGAGCCTTTTAAATTGCTCAGAAAAATATTCGCATCCTCTATCAGTTTGGAGGGTCTTCAAAGTCCTCTCCTTTTGATTCTCTACTTCTGCTAAAAAGCGTTTGAAATAGTCTAATACTTCATAGCAGTGGGAGATCATATACACACCCCAACTTGTGAATAATCGTCTATAAATATGAGAAAGTAAGAGGCGCTATACCATGCCTTGACATATATAGGTCCATAAATATCTAAGTGTACTAGCTTTAAAGGTTGAGAGGTCCTATAAGACTTACTAAAAGTTTTTCTAAATGCCTTTCATACTAAGCAAGGCATACATATAGAAAGACCTATTTTGCCAAGAGGTCCCAATGGCCCTTCTTTTGCTCATCTAGACATCCTATCTTGGCCCACATGGTCAAGTCTAAAACATGCCATCTCAATCAAGTCTAGCATGCCATCTCAAACTATCATTCTCTGCAGGAAAAGAAACACACATAAACAAGGAGTTATAATAACTAAAATTAACATCAAGTCTAAAGAAACCATTCAATAACTATTCACAAAAGAACATATCACCAACCAACTATACATTCATTTCATTTGTAGAGAAATAAAAAGCATAACCTAAGGCCAATAGGGAAAGTTGCTACGCCCAACACTTGTTTGCGTAAACCGTTCCTAAGCGTAATATGTTGGATATCCATCTTTATTCACTGAAAATCCATGTAGCCAATTCAGTCCTTCAATACATGTTTGGTCACTCTCGTATCTTTCTAGGTTCAGTGCAATTACGAGCCAAATGTTCCTTTATTACACAGTTGTAGCATCTCATCTTTGCTACATTTCTCTTGCCTTGTCGTTAGTCCCATTAAGGTTTGACAATCCTTTTTTTCTTTTTTAGGCCCCTTCTAGCTTTCCCACCTATCATACCCCTTTTCTTATTTTTGGGTCTTGAAGGCTCAACTTGAGTTACAAAGACCACAAAGCAGCTGGTTGCCATGTGTTCAGCCTTCAGGTCCAAATGCTAGGAAATGTCATCAAAGCTCTTAATACGCTTACTATAGTCATCAAGAGCTTTATCTAACTTCACTCAAGGTTAAGCAAAGAATATATCATTGTCAGTACATGATGCTCATCTGTCAGCTTCTCATAGCTCTCAGATCTCTAATCATACTGTTCATAGCACGAAGATGCTTAGACATGGAGTAACTAGGATCTTTAGTGTACTACATAACTTTAAGTTCAAAGCATACAGTCTTATAGCAGAAGTTTGGCCATACTTATGATTCCACATGGATTGGGCCATGAAAAAATTTTTAAATTCCCCAATGAGAATATTGTGCATGCTGCTCAATATAGTAAAGCATGCATAGTGATTTTTGTTAACCAAGTTCTCATAAACCTCTTAGTCATGACACTACTAGGCAAAGTTGCTTTATTCAAGCAAAGTGATACAAGAGGTGAGAGTTTCTAAGACTTCCAACTCTGAAGTATTGGAATCTTTTTATGCCACATATCATAATTTTATCCATTTAATTTTTCACCTCTATTTACAATGGTCCTAAGGTCATCACTACATTCATCTAAACAAGGTTTGGGCATTAGGCACATGTCATAGTTTATATTATTGTTAAAAAATTAATTAGGTTTTGGATACTCTTTCTCATAAAATGAGATGAAAAATTTTGCTAAGCTCATAATCATCACCAATTTAGAAAGATTGAATATATAATCTAATTATTTTCTACTTTAGAGATTTTACCCCTAATTCCACAAAAATAATAATGCAACTTGAAACAAATCCACATGCAGCATTAGGGATGAATATATTAATATGAACATATCATATAGTAAAAAATATATTACCATGAAATAAACTAATTATAAAGGTAATCAAAAAAATTAGCACTAAGCATAAATTTCATTCTAGCAAATTTGATTAAAAAAATGCATAAATATTAATCATGCACTAACAATAAATAATTATGCGCTAGCATTAACCATTTATACATAAAGCATAAATAATTATGCCTCGAATTTATTTTTAAGTCAAAATGGCATAAATACCATTTATACGCAAAGCATGAATAATTATACCTTAATTAAAAAATTATGATAAATTTTCTAAATTTTTTAGCAAATTTTTCTGATTTTTCTGCAATTTCAACAAATTTTTTTGGTTTTCTATAATTTTCAGCTAATTTTTAAAATTAAAAAAATAGAAAAAACCTTTTCTATTTTAAAAAAATAGAATCCAAGGAACCAAGGAGGGCTAATGGTTAATTTTATAGGAAAAATTAACAAAAGGTTCCTACGTTAATTGAAATGATTTAAAAACATTTTAAAAGGTAAAATTAACACTAGGTCCCTAGGAGCTTAAACGATTACCAAAATGTCTCCTCAACCGGAAAATAAAAAAAAACAGAAAAGATATGTGGCATGCCATGTTAGGGGACCCACTGCCACATGGGGTGCGCAATGCCACATGGCCTCCACATAGGTTGCCCTGTGAGCATTCACATGGTGCGGGCCACGTCGCTCAGACGTGCCCACGTCAGTGCGCACGTGGTTGCCATATCAACATAAGAGCGGAAGCGATGATGACTTGTCTCGTCGGAGATGCTGGATCGCCGAAGATAGGGAGCTACCAGAGTTCTTGCTTCAGTCATACTCCTGGCTACGCTGCTCGCAAAGAGAGGTCTTCGGATAACTTGTTTCTGTTCTCATCTCTCATTAGGGAGAGGAGTTTTAAATCCTCCTCTACTCGCACGCGACGGATGCCCATTCCCTCTGCCATACTAGTGGCGGCAAAGAGAGCCGTTCTTAATTACCATTGTGAGTGCATATATAGCCTGGCATCAATGCTAGGCCAGGGGTCAACGCTAATGATGGAAATTGTGAAGATATTGTTGAATTATGCTAGCAGAGAAGCATGAAACTAGAATCATTGTTCATGCGACTAGACGTTGTTGTATCCAAGAAGTTATTCAATTGCCTTGATGATGGCGACGACAAATTACATGAGCTGCCCTTGGTAGATGATGGATAACAATTATAGCAACTTATTCAAAACCCTGATGGCATTTGAGCTTGTCCTTTAGAGATAGGATCTGGACACGTGCGCTTGCATGTGATGTTGGGACTCCTCATGAGTTTTGTCATGGCCTTCTACATGCTAAAAGAATTTCCTGACTCAAGAGGCATGCTAAGACCAAGGAGCAACAACATAAAGAAATTAATTGGTACGAGTGATTCATTGGGAACTAATTAAATTGGTGGCCTAGCATGAATATACGGAGGTAGCTGGCTTATAGATGTCCAAGAAGATTAAATATTTGCAATGTTAGGATGCATCATAAGAAGCAACAATTTTATAAAAAAAATTGCCAAAAATAGCATAGATAGATTTTGCCACGGACTACTTTCAAAAGGCTCGTCATCAAGTAGGCCTTTCGGTATAAGTTGAATCACATAAATCAAATATTTAGATGATAATATTATGATCAAAAGAATCAAACTTGCATTTCATGGACTATAGACAGATCCCACTCTATTTAGGCTGCTAACGGTGAAGAGTCCATGGTTAGTACAGTTTGGATGATAAAATTTTTGTTGTTAGTTAGTTTTCGAGCTTGAGTTAACCTAGGAGCCTTTGGACAGCAGTTAGTATGCTATGGATATGCAATTCATAGTATTTGAGTCACCATTAGATGACTTTTAGTATTCATGAGTTCTCCATTTTGTTTCTAGAAACATTCTTTTACAAGTTCTTTTGAATTGTGATTAATCTCTAACAGGTCTCATGAGTTTTTACTAATGTGTAAGGACCCCAGAACACCATAAATACATTTTGTACTCTCTTCTTTTTGATCACATTGGATTAAATTAAAGTTTGAATCTTTGCTTGTGAGCATCCTTGATGGTATAACTCTACTTTCCTGTAATGCAACCATATAGTAACCTTCATATGAATCAAAGATTTTCTTTTATTGTGACTATCGAGGCCTTAGATAAAGTTAGCGCAATGTAAATGAATAGGTAGGAAGCCAAAGTGAGACTCGTAATACGTTGGTCAAATTAAGAAGATCAATGGATGAAAATCCAACTAGTCATCCTAAATTAGATTACCTTCCATTATTCTTTTTCTTGCTCTCTATTTCTAATTTAGATTCAAAATTTTTTTATTGAAAAATAATTTTCTAACTATTTTCTTTATTTTATTGACTAAAAAAATTTAAAAATATAGGAAATTATTTTGTTTCATTTTTTAAGTTCTAAAGAATTTTAGTTCTAATCAAATGTATCAAAAGGCCTTTTTAGGTCCTAACAAATTATCTTAAGAGTTTTGCACTATAGGTTATCCCTTACTCGCAAGCATTCTATATCTATTGTTTTCACACTCTAATTAGGCAAATATTTTGGTTTTCACATCCTCACCAACGATTCTATCTTGCACTAAATTTGTTATCAAAGCAAAGCAGGTTATTGTGAAGCCCTAATTTTAGAAGTCCCAAGTTTTTTTTTTTTTTTGGTACAAACGGTGATTTACACCAGGTCGGGTTAGACCCATTACATCAGAGACTAATAACTGGGACAATATCAGAGGGCAATGGTCTCCCGGTCTCCATCTCCAATAACCAGAATGAGATGCCACCCTGACAGCAATCCAGTCCGCAACAGCATTGGCTTCACGATAGACATAGCGAATCTGGATGTTAGGAGCTTCCAAAATCATAGAGCGGATGTCACATAATAATGGGATAGAAGTCAAGTGGGAATTGTGCTTCTGTCAGATCTATCAAATGACAGTAATGGAGTCACCTTCAATGATGAGGCTGCGGGTGCCCAGGGTCCGAATAGTATAAGATATACCCGCCCAAGCCACATAGAGCTCGGTCAGAGGTACCAAGGAATCAAGATTACCAAAACTCCCTGCCGCCAGCATCATACCATCCGCATCACGAATAACATAAGCTGATCCAGCGCTCCTACCTTGGACACTCCCATCAAAGTTAATTTTAACAAACCCTGGAGGAGGGGGCTCCCAAGAAATAAAAACCGTACGCCATTTCGCTGTCGCAGCAGCAGGGGAGACCTAGTGTCCAAGATTCATAAAATCAAAAGACCCTGATGGGAGGAGTACTCAGCATAAAGGGATGTAGCCGCCCTGAGAACCCTGCAAGGAGGATGAACCATGTCCGAGAACATAATCTGATTCTGGGAAAGCCATATCTAATAAGCAATATAAGCCCATAAAGAACCCCGCTGGTGAGTACCCCATCCCAATTCCTGCTTCAGCAGTCTCAGGAAAGAAACACTGTGGGAGACAGAACTGTCCACCCAGGGACAAGCACCTGAGAGTTGCCAAATCTGTCTAGCCCTAGCACAATAGAATATAGTATGATCAGTCGTTTTCTCCTCAGTACCACATACTGGACATATGGGCAATATGCTCAAACCCCAACGCGAGAGAAGGGAGCAGGTAGGAAAAATTTCCTGAGCCAGCTTCCAGATGAATAGTCTCACTATAGGGTGAACAGGAAGATGCCAAATCCAATCCCTATCCCTCGATTCCTGATGATAGGCTCTGAAAATAGACAGGAGGCCCTCATGGGAGCACGAGACAAGCAAGATCTCCTCCACACCCTGGTATTTGTACTAGCACCCGAAGATAGAGGGATGGAAAGAATGCGCTAACAAAGCTCAGTCCCAAAAAAACTGGCCACCCGAGAATATAACCAAGTAGAGCAATCCAAGGAAATAAAGTCACTAACATGCATACCATAAGGAATGTCAGGGCTAACAAAGGTCGGCCACCGAGACAGGGGGAGGTCAGTAATCCATGCATCCTGAATGGCATCCACCGATGTACCATCCCTAATCATCCAAGAGGTACAATCCAGGATAGTCGAAGCATATCGACATACCTCTTTTCAATAAAAAGAATGCTCCCGATTAGACTGAGAAAGAGTGGAAGAGTTCCAGCTACCATACTTGGCACGCATGAAGGAACTCCACAAACAATGCAGATCAAGTAGGAACCGGGAGGCATGCCTAGCTGTCAGAGCCTCTCTTCTGACCAACAGCGACCGGATACCAAGACCACCCTCAGCCAATGAAAAACAGACAATATCCCAAGCCAGAAGATGAACACCGTGGCCATCCTACATCGAAACCCAGATAAAGTCCCGAAAGTATCTCTCAATCTTCCGCAGACATGTCACCGGAATAGCGGTGTTAGATAATAGATAGCCAGACATCGAGGAGAGCACAGAATGGATCAGAGTAATCCGCGCCATCATAGAAAGGCTAAACACCTGCCAGCCATCCAGACGATCTCGGATCCGCCTCAGCAGAAAACTAAAATCCAAGCACCATGGCCGTCTCCCAGTAATCGGAATCCCCAAGTAGGACATCTGATCAGACTGAGTAGGAATCCCCATAATCTGAGATATAGACCTCATCAAAGTAAGGGTCATCCTCGGGCTGAAGCAGATCAACGATTTGCTAAGATTGATACACTGACCCGAGGCACGACAGTAGGAGTGAAGAATGGACACAAAGATGGTGGCATTACAGGTAGAAGCCTTCCCCAACAGGAGATAATCATCAGCAAAAAGTAAGTGAGACAGCGAAGGGCCAAGGGGCCCCGCAGCATATGGGTCAATAGCTGAAGTCTGCGTTGCCAAAGAAAGCTCCCGGGATAGAGCATCAGCAGAGAGAATAAACAAGAATGGAGAAAGAGGACATCCCTGTCTTAGACCAATCGCCGAGTGGAAGAACTCCGTCCGACCCCCATTAATCAGGCGAGAGAAAGATGGCCTCTGGACATACTCCATCACCCAATCAATAAAACCTCATGGAATCCAAACTCAGGCAGAGTACTATAAAGAAAATCCCACCTCAGTCTGTCATAAGCTCTCTCCATGTCAAGCTTGATAGCGATGAGGCACTGACGTCCCAACGCTCTGTGAAGGACATGCATAAACTCCTGAGCCAACAGGGCGTTGTCCGCGATACTACGCCCCCAAAGAAAGCACCCTGCTCCTGAGAGATAAGTCGAGGGATAACCAAAGCCATCCGAGTCACCAAAAGCCGAGCACAAATTTTATATAAAGTGGTGCATAGACTAATAGACCGATAATGCATGGGAGAGGAAGCATCAGGACGTTTGGGCACCAAGGTGACAAGAGTCCGCTTCCAATCAGAAGGAATATGAGTAGCCAGAAAGATAGACTAGATAGCCGAGACCACATCTGGAACAATTATGTCCCAATAATGACGAAAGAATAAGAGAGGGTACCCATCAGGGCCCGGGGCCTTGTCAGGACCCAGATCCCATAAAGCGAGACGAATCTCCTCCATAGAGTAAGGCCTGATAAGAATATCATTCTCCACATCAGAGACCTTGCATGAAGGCAGAACAGGAGAAACTAGGAACCCAACCCCCGACATCTCAGTCCATCTGGTCTGAAAGAAGTTAATAAGCTGATCCCTGATTGCCTGCGGATCCTCGACAGAATGGCCCTCCTCATCATGTATACGTTTGATGCGATTCATCGACCGGCGCCGTAAAGTAGTCTGATGAAAGAATCTCGTATTACGGTCCCCCTTCATAATCTACTGAACACGAGACCTTTGCCTCCAATAAGTTTTCCGCTGCAACATCAGAGAGTAGTGGATAGCTAAGGTGGATCTGAGAGTAGACAGATCCACATCAAGGAGAAATCCCTCTTGATCCTCCTTATCTTACAGAGAAGAGATAATAGACTCTGCCTGTTCAACTTGCCTCAAAATATTCCCCACCTCCCTCCTATTCCAGCTAGAGAGCCTGCGGCTGGCAAGAAGCAGACGTCTAACAGTCTGTATGCAACACTCTCTCTGACTGGCATCCGCCAGACCTGAGAAATGATATGCCTCGCTGAAGAATAAAAGGTCCAAAACTTTTCAAACTTAAACTGTCTAGATCGCTGTAGAGGCACATCAGTAGAAATAAGGATATGACAATGATCAGAACCAATTCTTGGTAAATGAGTACCAGTAGCAGACGAAAGAGATGAAGCCAATTGGCATTAGCCAAATCCCTATCCAGTCTCTCCCAGACTCTAGTAGAACCCTGACGATTATTGCACCAGGTGAACTAGGGTCCAGCAAACCCCAAATCTAAAAGACCCGCTGAGGCAATAAAATTCCTAAACTCAACAATGTCCAAGAATCAACAAACTGTCTACCTCCTCTCTTCTCGGAGGCCCCCACAATACAGTTAAAATCACTAGCAATGAGGGAGGGAAAACCCCGGCGAAGGAGCAAAAGGATCTCATCCCAAAGCACACGGCGAGCCCTAAACTCAGTGCTGGCATAAACTCCAGAGAGCAGCCAAGGTGCAGAGGACCCTTCCGAAACAACCAAAGCCACCTGCTGACCACAACCATGGAAGGCATCCACACAAACTTTATCCGATCTCCAAAGCACCAAAATGCCTCCAGAAAAACCAACTGAGTTAATAGCATAAGAATTCCACAGTCTAGAAATCTACCTCTGGAGGCGATTCAGACTATCCCCTGATAGACGAGTTTTCGTCAAAATACAGATATCAAGGTTATGAAGCTGCTGAAGCCTCCCAAAAGGGGACCAGAATGAGGGTTTCAAGGCCCCTCGAACATTCCAAACAAGAATCTTCATTTAGAAATTTGAGATAGAGGGACCCCTACAGTGTCCTCAGTCACCTGCTCACCAAGGTGATCATTAAGCAGCATGAGACCCTCAGGTCCGTGGACAGTACACTCATCCATCCTTGAGGAATGCATAGCCTCGACAATATGATCCTTCTGGATTGCATCCTTAAGAAGGGCAATAGCCGCGTCATGGTCTGAGCCGACCGAACAAACCGGCTGGGCTGAGAAGTCCCAAGTATTTGATGGCATTGTCAAGGTATTAGCTGTCATCCAATGACAAACTTAGTACCATTCATTGTAACCAATGGCACTAACCCTTTTGATCATTTAACTTCCAATACCAACACAACTTTTGTTAGTTTGAATTTAACCACACCACCAACTAGTACAAGCAACTAAGAAATGGTAGCAAGTTTATAGAATCTATGCTTCACCATCTTCTTTAATATCAAATATATCACAAATTATTACAGAGACATCAACAATCATGTTGAGCACCTTGAGGCAAGCATGGCTAAGATGATAGGCACCATGAGGTGGACAAAACAACAATTGCAAACATCGAGCCTTAGCTAAGCCACCCATAGCTTGATGCTCACATATCTAATTCTCCAAGATATGTGAACTAGTAATGATGATAATCATTTGCAATACCTCTAAGATAAAATATTTAGATCGATCTCTAAACAACTTCATTCAAATTGAATTCTCTATTCAAAAATTCATTGGCTCTTGCAAGGTTTGATATGACTTTGCTGACCATAATATCTCTCACACTATAAGAAAATTATGAAAAGTGCTCGGTGACAAACTTTGTTTGAACTACTAATTCAAACTTTATCCTGCAATGTCAATTATAATAAAACAAGTCTCGGTGACAAACTTTGTTTGAACTACTAATTCAACATGGGTAAACATGCACTATAAGAAAATATTGAAATAGCGATGCAAATTTAGCGACGCATCATTGCGTCGCTAAATTGCGACCACTTTGCGATGCCTCCGTGACAACAAAACATTGCAACGTAATTAGCGACGCATTAGCGACTCAATAAATCAAAAAAAAAAGAATTAATTTTTTTTATTTAGCGACGCAAATAATGTGTCGCAATATTTTTAAATTAATTTTTTATAAAATATAAAAATGGAAAAAAAATATTGCGACTCAACTCAGTGCGTCGCAATATTTTTAAAAAAATTTAAATATGTTAAATAGCGATGCATTAGCGACGCAATAAACTAGAAAATTAAAAAATTATTTTTAATTTAGATGCAACAATTGCATCGCAAATAATTTAAATAAAATTAATTTTTATAAAATATAAATATGAGAAAAAAATATTACGATGCAACTCAGTGCGTCACAATGTTTTTAAAAAAATTAATTATGTGAAATAGCGACTCATTAGCGATGCAATAAACCAGAAAATTAAAAAAATTATTTTTAATTTAGCGATGCATTAATTGCATCGTAATTATTTTAAATAAAATTAATTTAATAAAGTATATAAGAAAAAATAATTGCGATGCAACTCAGTGCGTCACAATGTTTTTAAAAAATTTAATTATATTAAATACGATGCATTAGCGACACAATAAACCAGAAAATTAAAAATTATTTTTAATTTAGCGATGCACTTATTGCATCGTAATTATTTTAAATAAAAAAAATTTATAAAATATAATTATGAGAAAAAATATTGCGATGCAACTCAGTGCGTCGCAATATTTTTAAAAAATTTAATTATGTTAAATAGCGACGCATTAGCGACGTAATAAACCTAAAAATTAGGAAAATTATGTTTTAAAATTACGACGCACTTGTTGCGTCGCAATTATTTTAAATAAAATTAATTTTTATATAATATAATTATTAAATTAAAAAATTGTGATGCAAGCCTTTGCGTTGCAATGTTTTTAAAAAAATTAATTATGTTAAATAGCGATGCAATAGCGATGTAATAAAATAGTAAATTAATAAAAATAATTTTTTTTAGCGACGCAAGTATTGCATCACAATATTTTTAAAAAATAAATTTTATAAAAATATTAAAAAGAATTATGAAATAAAAATATTGCGACGCCGAACGGATCGATCGCGACGGTCCGATCCCGGTCGTCGCCGACCGGGATCGATCATGGCTTCGATCGAACTCAATCGTCGGGTCATCGCCGATCGGATTGATCGCGACGGTCCAAGATCGGTCGTCATCGACCGGGATCGATCATGGCTTCGATCGATCGCAACCGTCAGATCGTCGCCGATCGGACCGATCGCAACGGTCCGAGATCGGTCATGGCCGATCGGGATGGATTATGGCTTGGATATCGATCGCAACCATCGGATTGTCGGCGATCGGACCGATCGCCATAGTCCAAGATTGGTCGTGGCCGATCGGGATTACGGCTTGGATCGATCGCAACCGTCGGATCGTCACCGATCGGACCGATCGCCGCAATCCGAAATCGGTCGTGGCCATCGAGATAGATTAGGGCTTGGATCGATTGCAACCGTCGGATCGTCGGCGATCTCGGACCGATCGCAAAGGTCTGGGATCGGTCCTGGCCAATCGGAATCACGGCTTGGATCGATGGCAACCGTCAGATCATCGCCGATCGGTCCGATCGCCGCAGTCCGAGATCGGTCGTGGAAGATCGGGATCACGTCTTGGATCGATGGCAACCGTCGGATCGTCGCCGATTAGTCCGATCGCCACGGTTCGAGATTGGTCGTGGACGATCGGGATCACGGCTTGGATCGATCACAACCGTCGGATCGTCGTCGATTGGACCGATCGCCACGGTCCGAGATCGGTCATGGCCGATCGGGATCACGACTTGGATCGATCGCAACCGTCGGATCATCGGTGATTAGACTGATCGCCACGGTCCGAGATCAGTCGTGGCCGATCGGGATAAGGGTTTGGATCGATCGCAACCGTCGGATCATCGCCGATCGCCACTGTTCAAGATCGGTCGTGGCTGATCGGGATCATGGCTTGGATCAATCGCAACCATCGGATCGTCGACGATCGGACCGATTGCCACGGTCCGAGATCGGTCGTGGCCGATCGGGATCAGGACTTGGATCGATCGCAACCGTCAGATCGTCGGCGATCTCGGACCGATTGCAACGGTTCGGGATCGTCGTGATCGATCGGGATCATGGCTTGGATCGATTGCAACCATCAGATTGTTATCGATCGGATCGATCGCGACGGTCCGAGATTGTTCATCGTCGACTGGAATCGATCAGGGCTTGGATCGATCGCAACCATCGGATCGTCAGCGATCTCGACCGATCGCCACGGTCCAGGATCGGTCGTTGCCGATCGGGATCAGAGCTTGGATCGATCGCAACCGTCGGATCGTCGCTGATCAGACCGATCGCTACGGTTCGAGATCGGTCATGGCCGATCGGGATAGATCAGGGCTTGGATCGATCGCAACCGTCGGATCATCGGCGATCTCGGACCGATCACAAAGGTCCGGGATTGGTCCTGGCCGATCAGGATCACGGCTTAGATCGATGGCAACCATCGGATCGTCGCCGATCGGTCCGATCGTCGTGGTCCGAGATCGGTCGTGAAAGATCGGGATCACAGCTTGGATCGATGGCAACCGTCGGATCGTCGCCGATTGGTCCGATCGCCACGGTCCGAGATCGGTCATGGATGATCGGGATCACGGCTTGGATCGATCGCAACCATCGGATCATCGCCGATTGGACTGATCGCCACAGTCCGAGATCAGTCGTGGTCGATTAGGATCACGGCTTGGATCGATCGCAACCGTCGGATCGTCGGCGATCGGACTGATTGCCACGGTCCGAGATTGGTCGTGGCTGATCGGGATCAGGGCTTGGATCGATCGCAACCGTTGGGTCATCACCGATCGCCACGGTCCGAGATCGGCCGTGGCCGATCGGGATCAGGGCTTGATCGATCGCAACCGTCGGATCGTCGGTGATCGGACTGATCGCCACGGTCTGAGATCGGTCGTGGCTGATCGGAATCAGGACTTGGATCGATCGCAACCGTCGGATCGTCGGCGATCTCGGACCGATTGCAACGGTCTAGGATCGGGATCACGGCTTGGATCGATCGCAACCGTCAGATCGTTGCCGATCGGATCGATCGCGATGGTCCGAGATCGTTCATCACCGTTCGGATCGATCAGGGCTTGGATCGATCGCAACCGTCGGATCGTCGCCGATCTCGGACCGATCGCCACGGTCCGGGATCAGTCGTGGCCGATCGGGATCAGGGCTTGGATCGATCGCAACCATTGAATCGTTGGAGATCGGTCCGATCGATCGATGCAATTTCCTAGAAAATAAAAATAATTTTTTCAGATAAAATAATTTTTAATATTGCGACGCATTTATTGCGTCGCAATGTTTTTAAGAAAAATAATAGTAATTAAAAAAATTTTAAAAAAATATTGCGATGCAATATGTGTGTCGCAATTATTTTCAGAAAATATAATTTTTATTAGTTATACTTATTAAAAAAATATTACGACGCATTAGCGAAGTAGTTTCCTAAAAAATAATTTTTTCAGAGAACACAATTTTAATATTGCAAAGCATGTTTGCGTCGCAATGTTTTTTAGAAAAATAAATTTAATTAAAAATTTTTAAAAAAACATTGTGACGCATTATTTGAATCGCAATTATTTTAGAAAATATAAATTTTATGAGTTATAAATATTTAAAAATATTGCAACGCATTTGCGACGTAATTTCCTAGAAAATAAAAATAATTTTCTCAGAGAATAATTTTTAATATTGCAACGCATTTATTGCGTCGCAATGTTTTTAAGAAAATAAATGTAATAAAAAATAAAAAAATATTGCGATGCAATATATGCGTCGCAATTATTTTTAGAAAATATAATTTTTACTAGTTATAAATATTTAAAAAATATTGCGATGAATTTGCGATGCAGTTTCTTAGAAAATAAAAATAATTTTTTTAAAGAAAATAATTTTTAATATTGCAACGCATTTTTTGTGTCGCAATGTTTTTAAGAAAAATAAATGTATAAAAAAATTAAAAAAACATTGCGATGCAATATATGCATCGCAATTATTTTTAGAAAATATATTTTTTATCAGTTATAATTATTAAAAAAATATTGCAACGCATTAGCGATGCAGTTTCCTAGAAAATAAAAATAATTTTTTTGAAGAAAATAATTTTTAATATTGCGACGTATGTATTGCATCGCAATGTTTTTTGAGAAAAATAAATGTAATTAAAAATTTAAAAAAAACATTGCGACGCAATATTTGCATCGCAATTATTTTTAGAAAATATAAATTTTATCAGTTAAAATATTTAAAAATATTGCGACGCATTTGCGACGTAATTTTCTAGAAATAAAAATTTTTTCCATCGGACATTGGTGCCAAGTTAGCGACTCATTAGCGACGCAATTAGTTGCGTCGCTAAGTTTTGCATAAATAATAAAAAAGCCAAAGTAGCGATGGATTAGCGATGCATTGTTGCGTCGCTAATCCATAATAATAAAAAATAACGAGTGATTAGTGATGCATATATTGCGTCGCTAATCACCACTATTTAAGGCTTGGTCGGGCCGCCCCCCCTTCCCTTCTCTTCTTCTTTCTATTCCTACCCTAGCCGCCGCCGTCCGTCCGCTCCTCCGGCTGCCCCCATCCTCTCCCCCGGTGGAAGCTCCCCCCACTCCGGCGGCGTCCCCTCGCGATCGAGGTAAGCCCATCCTCCTTCTATTTTTTTTAAAAAAATAGGGTCCGGCCACGGCCGCTGCCGCCGTGGGGGCCGTAGCCTGGCAACAGTGGCCAGGCCACCAAAAAAAAAAATTTACAGTTTGGAGGGGGTTTTCCCCACCCCCCCTTCGTCTTCTCCGGCCACGGCCACGGTCGTGCCCATCATCTCTGGCCACGGTCGCTGTCGTGGCCATCATCTCCGGCCACGGCCGCTGCCGTGGCCGGCCGTGGCCTGGCCACGGTGGCCAGGCCACCAAACAAAAAAAATTATTGTTTGGGGGGGGGGTTTTCCCCACCCCCCTTCGTCTTCTCCGGCCACGGCCGTGGCCGTCATCTCCGGCCACGGCCGCTGCCGTGGCCGGCCGTGGCCTGGCCACCAAAAAAAATTATAGTTTGGGGGGAGGTTTTCCCCACCCCCCCCCCTTCGTCTTCTACGGCCACGGCCACGGCCGTGGCCGTCTTCTCCGGCCACGGCCGCTGCCGTGGCTGGCCGTGGCCGTCTTCTGCTGCCCAGCCGTGGCCTGGCCACGGTGGCCAGGCCACAAAAAAAAAAACCAGTTATGGGGGGGGTTTTCCACCCCCCTCCGTTCGTCTTCTCCGGCCACAGCCGCTACCATGGCCGGCCGTGGCCTGGCCACGGTGGCCAGGCCAAATATATATATATATATATATATATATCAGCTAGGAAGCTTTTTCCCACCTCGGCCCCTTCAATTAAAAAAAAATTAACACTCAAAAAAATTAACAAAAAAATTAGATTCTATCATATTTTATTGTTTTTAAAATTATTTTTAAATAATATGATGACAAATATAAAAAAATATAATATATATTTAAAACATGGGCAACTTAATTTTTTTTTAAAAAAAGTAACAGCTAGGGGGGTTTTCCCCACCCCCCGGCCCTTCAATAAAAAAAATTAACACTCTTGAAAAAAAATTAACACAAAAAAATTAGATTCTATCATATTTTATTATTTTTAAA